>JANHGN010023991.1:0-22432 GCA_024605025.1 Megaceryle maxima | reverse complement strand
CCCCATCGTGTATCCCGCTCTTGGAAAATATGGGTGCCAAAAGGCAGAGAGGAAGCACTTTAGAAGTACTGAGAGCCTTTGTCTTTTTAACTTCAAACAGCCCTTGACTGTCTGAAATCCAGTTACAAATAAAATCACATTTCCACTTGGTGACATCCAAGAATGAAATGTTTCATGCTTTTTTTCCTCCTCTTTCTG
Organism: Megaceryle maxima; assembly: GCA_024605025.1. Classification (NCBI taxonomy): domain Eukaryota; kingdom Metazoa; phylum Chordata; class Aves; order Coraciiformes; family Cerylidae; genus Megaceryle; species Megaceryle maxima. Next base: position 22,234 of record JANHGN010023991.1, on the reverse strand, counting down.
TATTTTTTCTTTCCTTGGGGCATTAAGTCATTTGCATGTAATGATTTGCAAATTATTGAATATGCAAATAGCGACAGTTCTCTATAAACTGACTCAGTGTTCTACTAATTTACTGTTTTCCAGTGAAAACAGTCATCAGTCAGCTTGATAAACATTCCATGCCTCACACTCCAAACAAGCACGAAATGGAGCAACACTGAAGACAAGGCTGGGAATCCACGGCACGATTCCAAGTGCAGGAGTAGATTGGTAAGGAAGATCTAATGGAGTCAGGAACATTTCCAGCAGCATATAGATTTTCCTGCGTGTTATTTTAGTCTCAAAGCCAAATTGCTGGCTCAGTAGGTTCAAGACTTCTGATTACATTTGGAAGATACCCCGCAGACAAACGCCTGGGTATCTCCTTGACTCGTTCTAGGTTTCATCTCCGTATTGGCATTGTCACCAACAGCATCTACTAACAGTGGCAGCATTTCCTAGTCACATGGAAACACTGTCACAGAAATTCAAAGAGCTCACTTTGAAGAGCCCACAAACGTCTCTCAAAACAGCAAACAGGACAGTGGTACCTGCCATTCATCAGAGCAGGCAGAACGGCACCATCAGCTGCACGTTAAGACCGTCATCTTGGGAAAGGAGGTGTTTTGCCGCCCGTGTCCTGCTCTAACGAGGCCAACCCAGCCTTGGTTTCGACTGGCGTTTCCTACTGCAACCAGCAGAGTTTCCCAGCCCTTGCCCGAAGCGGTCGGGAGCGCAGTTCACATGCGACAGAGGTTCGTGGGGTTTGGCGCAGTTCTCGGAAGTGGGAAGGAAGCAGCATTCCCACACTCCTAACTCCCATTGCCACCTGGCTGCTCCTAAGCTTTTTATCACGCACCTGTCTCACGTGGCTCAGAATACTTTCCACAAGGAGGGCGGCAAGTACAAACTGGCAAGCAATGCTAGAATGGAACGTTACGGGTTTGGGTCTTGATGCACATTAAGATAGAGAGGTCGCAGAAAACTTGCTGTCAGTTTGGACTTCAGCTATATAAACTAAATATGCTCTGCTTCAGTGTAAACGTTTAACCCTTTTCATACCTTTAGTTCTGCAAAGAAAGTAGCAATTTGCTTTTTCTTCCAGAAAACTCTCAAGAGATATCCTGATACACCCCCAGCTCCACCATTTGATTCTCTTTCCCTCCAAAATTCTTCCAAGCCACTCTTCCCATCCCAGTTTCACCACTGTTTTCCAAGCCACTCTTCCCAGCCCAGTTTCACCACTATTTTCCCATTCCCCAAAGTGGTGCCTCCTCACTGCTTGCAGGCAGGTTTTGTGCATGTCCTGAACTTGCAACTAACCTCTTTACCCCTGGGGCCTAACATCCGGCTCAACCCACTGTCTTGTTCACATCTAGGCTTGTGTTCAGAATCAGCAGGAGACAAATTAGTTGTATGGCAACTATGCATGTAAGTATGACAGGATTTATGGCACTGAGACACTGACCAGAGCACATACCCACAGGATCACAGGGGATTTCCATAAGGCAGCAGAGTACTCATAGGGAAGCAAACACCTCAAAACTGGGATGGGCTTCAGGAGTGAGAGAGGCAAGACACGGAGGAGCACAAGTCAGAGAATCAGACAGGGAGTTTGAAAATTATGAGGTAGCACGATGGTCTGGGACATGCTCCAAAGAAGTGTCCTGACATGCCCCACGTTACAGAAGTCTCTACTGGAATCAATGCCCAAATCTCATCTCTGCCCGCTACTCTGGAAATAAGTTACAGAAAAAAATAAGGTGCACTTTTAAAGAGGGAATCAGCATTAAAGTACTAAATAAAGACCGTTTGCCGCCATGACCCTGAGCACAGTCTGAATGCCAGTCCAGGTGCTGGGAATCCAGAGAAGCCTCAGGGAGGGAATGATGCCATTTAGTCTTCCCAGACCACGTACAGACTAGGAGGCCACATTTTGCTTTCTGTCAACTTACAACGCAAGAACAGAAAGTAGGTCAGCAAGCATGATCTATCTCAAAAAAAACAGAGAAAACTATCTTCCAGTCCCTTCTTCCAGGGTGGTTTTGATCTACGCAGACATGAGCAGAGCTGATTTTTAGAATGAAAACTGGAGACACTGCTCGAGCCCAAGGCTGTAGTGGAGTCCCCCAGACTAAGTCAAGCAGCAGTGCAAGTAATTCAGTGCTCAGGGAATATGTTCACACCTAGGTTCTCGGGGGTGCAAATCACCAGCTCTGGGTGCTGTAACTATATCAAAAATCAACCCAATGTACAGCAAAGCAGTGATTATAACATCAGATTTAGCACAGGCACACACAGCTTTAAGCTATTCTTCCTGCATGTCCTACATAACAAACCCAAACAAATTAAGGAATGAGTAATGAGAAGGTAGGAGGTGGCAAGGCATGTTTTGGTTTGGGAAAGGATTCCCAGCCCTTGCTTGGAATCTAAATTAGATTCAATTTAGATTAGAGTGAGGCAAGGCCAAATTCCCTTGCTGAATGAGCTGCTGCAGTAGATCACTTGTATTTTGCAGCCATTCTTTCATAAATGTGGTTTTCACCTTTTGCTTCTACTTTTATTTCTGAATCTTGTTGGCTTCATGTCATGCCCTCCCCTATTCCTCTGGGTTAGGATATCCCTTATTATCTGTCTTGATAAGGAAAGAACTAATTTGTTGCCTAGCAGAGAAAGAATGTGTTCTCGGCCTGATAAATTTATTATCTCCACAAACATGCTTTCTGATGCAACAGCATCCCACATTCTCACAAAACCAAAGGAATTAATCACAACCGATGATGTGACATCCAGAATTGAAGGCTCCCTCTCCTGCCCAATATGCTGGTACTACAACCAAGGTTTTTGCTAAAGGAAAAATCCAGGAAAAATGGATTTCCTGCTTACCATGACTGCAGAGGATCTCTGTCCACCTAATTGACTTTGTGTGGTCACAGGACTCACGTGGCCAAGGCAGATGCAGAATCAACACGATTTTGACAATCAAATCACACACTAGGGAGTTTCAAGGATTCAGAACCTACCTTCAGATGGGAAATAACTACCAAGAGACTGGTACATACTGCACTGCTTGAACAGAGCACTGTACACAGCAAAACCTCCAGCTAAAGAGTGTTTAATAGGCTAGAAATATGAAAAAAAAAGCAACGATGTCAAGAGTGCAGTAGAGAGAGCAGAGGGATGGGAACAGCATCAGCCGCAGGGGAAGCATTCTCTATCCCCAGCAACTAGGCAATGTTTAGCCATCTTCTGGTTGGCTTGCTGCAGTCTGGGCTTGTGATTTTTACTCTCCTGATCCTCTTCATCCCACAGCTTATCATTTGAGCTATTGGTGATATCAGCTACGATATCCAGTCCTTGCTATCTCCCTCTCGGGAGAAATCAAGAATGTATAGCAACTTAGAAATAGATAACTCGGATCCTCACTGGACCGAAACTCTTTATCCTCTGACTCATCAACATGAGGCAGACAGGCATATGTAAATCACACACTGATCCACAACAGTGTCCCTGATAGAGCTTTATGTGCCACCCGCTTCAACAGAAAATGGATTAATCCACTTCATACTTCTCACGTACTGACTTACAACTTGTTCTCCTCAGGTAGTAGGGTTTGTGCAAATCAAAAGGCCATCCCTGACACATCCTGCAGGAGGCTGGAGTGCTGAAAAGCATCTGGGTGACTTAAAAGCACTACCTACAGCAAAGCGAATGGGAATTGGGTTGATCCACCTAGAAGCTCCAGACACACGCCTGCCTTTCCTCTCTCACACTGAATGTTTTAGCACTGCCGCTTCAACGTATGCCAAAGGGGAACCGGCCTGCAGTTTTTAACTGGCAAACACTATGACCAAATACCGGGTAAAAACATTATTTCCAGATGATAAACTAGATGTTAAACTAGATTAATTCCACAGTCAAGTGACTAAGGTAGCTGTGATGATTTTGGGGGAGGGCAAAAGCAAGGAACTTATCTGGGCATAATACGTCTTTCCGATGTGCTTCCCAGTTTCCTCTGGTGGATCAAAATTAAAACTGCTTTATTTCACTGGTTGAGTTTCCTCTGCAAGTATTCTGATTTCTGCCTCTTCCTTAGAGAGCCCAATTTCACAACAGACAGCTGCAAAAATACTAAGCTTTCATTTTTAGTGCTCACGGTTTGCTTAAACATGCTACCTTTGGCAGAATTAGTCCATTAATCATTCTGGTGAGAAGCAAAACACAGAACTACTTTACAGAGTGCAAGACAATTCCCACAGGACTGGCAATTTATTAAGACTGATATTCTTTACGATGCTATTTTCCCTTTCTGAACTTTGGTGGCCTTTGCAGAACTGTTTCCACTACTGTATTTTAGTCTTTGTTTCCCGCTAGCATTGCATTTAATTCTTCCTTTCTGATGTTTCGTTTCACAAGTATTCACTTTATGATAAAATGATTCTCATTTTGTAGCATCACTTCAGCAGCTGAATAATACACTTTACGATGATACTGCAAGAGAGTAATATTTGAACGCAACGCTGATTTTGTGCAAGAACCCAATAAAACCAGACATTGTTCCAAGGAGCTGCTCTCGTGAATGGATGCTCAGAAACTTCTGAAATTATTAATCTTAGAATACATTATGTTAAAGAGTAATCTATCTCCAAATGATGCAGTAGCCTGAACTCCTACATGCTATGAATACAAAGCCTCATTTTGCCAAGGAGGGTAAATTTTCACGGTTCTGAACTAGCTATAAAAAAATTATTATTATGTGCTTGTGAAATATCAAAGTATCTGGCTTCACTTCCATGGAAGAAAACACTACCTCATGTATTTTAATTTGCCATGATTACAGTTTTCATAGCAGAGAGGAATAATACATATTTTGGAACTTTACTAGTCATCCCAAATACACGATCAGCGTATACTGTGCTGCCCGCTCAAATTGCACTACCAGTTAAGCCAATTACATGAGAAGACAAAGACAGGAGTTTACTACTGCTAAAAAGCACATGGCCAGTGCCCAATGAACCCCCAAGCCAGTAACTGAGCTATGCACATTCCCAGATTTACATTCACACTGACACCCAGAAGGATGGGCACCTCTCAAGTACAGCCAGTGTTGCGGTGCTAAGCGCTGTAAATCTCATCATGCGACAGCTCATGTTAAATAAACCAGAGCATGGCTGTTCCATGGCTTTTAGGGCGCCTCGTGGAATCAAGATCCCAAAATGCTGCACATTCCTCTACTAACAGATCTCTAAGCTCAAATGGTGTCACAGCCCATCTACACATCTGAAGAGGAATAAGCCTCTCTAGCCAGAACCAAACTGTAAAAAAGGTATTGGATGCAATCCTTTATTTTACACTCATATCAAGTGCCTAACTACCTAATTAGCCGAGAGGGCAAGCTACACAGGCAGGCTAGAAGCCAACCTATTTATCATTTGCATTTAAGCAATGCTTTCGTATTTGCTAAGTGCTATGCAAATACCAATTACCGCCGTGATGCAGCAGAGCTTATCAACACAAGCACAGTGCTGATGTGATCATGCTGCTTCCAGCTCTGGAGCTCGCTCATTTGCCAGCAGTCCATCACTCTCTGCCCTGCCTGCCTCCTGTTGCAGGGTGTAGTTACGCTATGACTCTCCCCCCTCTCCCTCACACTGTCCTGAAAGCGCCTGGAATAAAAATACCAGCATAAATCAGAATTGACTTCCAAAGCACGAAGCTCGGGTTCAACACTTCGTGTGCCCCCCATAACTGAGTTGCAAGGAGAGCTCTGCAGATAGGCTACACAGCAGCAAGGAACCAGTAATGCAGCTCATTTGACAGGATGTCCCAGTTATCCCCTGCTTTGTCCAGCTTTTCATAGGGTTATCAAGAGCATGAGCATATGCTGCACTCCACAGCCCTTTGCCTTAATAAGTTCAGAGCAACTCCTGTAACCTCTGACTTTTGATTCCTCTCTTCCACTTGCAGATAAGGATTTGGAGCACGTGGCATTTGTCCCAGAAGAGAACAACCTCCTGCGTCCTGGGAACCACTTGGGGCAGACCCACTACCTAAAGGACTCTATTTGTTGTCCCTCTTGTCAAAAGCACGGGCTATTTTGGCTCATTTGCTGGCTTATACTAACACTGTGTCACCTGCACGTAACTGACGATGGACCTCAGCCACCACCTACTTACACATCACAAAACTCTGCACACTGAACACAGACTTGGTGACATAGGGAGCTTGTCATTCACAGTTAGATTTCCCACACATTTTCTCAGCCCAAGCACATTCAAAATAATTGACTCTTGAAAAACAGAACTTGATGGGACTTGCAAGATCCTCTTTTTGGTAAAAAACAGCATTAAGAGCAAACATTTCTCCACAGCAAGTCAGTGTGACCGACTGAAGCTCAACTCCTAGCAAAATGTGTTAAAAGGAAGCCCAAGGACTACGCACGCTCACATCAGTGACTAGTTCAGACGTGCCTGTGAACAACAGCCAAATCCAAACAGTGCAAGCTTGGGAAATGCTTGTTTTAGTATTTAAACCGCGTCACCTGGACTCATCTAGATGCATTTGTTCCTAGGGACAGGACTCATCTCCCCTAAAAGATCAGTATTTCATCTGAAGTATTCTTCCAGGCTGCTCCTTTATTCCGACAGACAACAGCTTGCCTCCACAGGGTAATTCTTATCTCATATACATCTAACACGAATGAGACAAACTGCTGTCTCGAGGTGCTGCTTTCTTCCTTTCGGCTATAAAGACAACCCGAGTGACTAGTGTAGCCTCAGAGTTCAATTAGATGAGCTGTATCCCTGAGCAATTTTGTACTAGGACATCTTAGTATGTTTTGCAGCTATGAAGCAAATTATATGGGGAAGGGACACACGCAGATCAAACAAGCAGAAACTTCAGGTCTCATCCTTTCACTGGGACCTGACTGTTGCTATGGAAGCGCTCAGACTGTGGGGACCACCAGCTGTAAAAGCCTTGATGTCCCCAGCAAACAGTGGTCCTCTTTGGGATACTTTAACACAGTAATGCTGTGAGTCCACCCTATTCCATCAGCGTTTGAGGTCACAGTCACGACTGTAGTCAGGAAACAGGCAGAACACTTGTCAGGGGGCTGTGACACCAAACCAAGGTGACACGATACTCAACTAGGACCCCAGATTTACCGGTTGATCTTGCAAAAGTCACTGCCTCTCTGTGACTCAGTTTCTCCATCTGTAAAGTGGAGATGGTGCTTCTGACCTCCTTTGCCAAGTATTTACAGATCTACTGATGAAAAAAACCAACCATAACTCACAGGGGTTACTATTCACTAACCAGGGGCATTTTACAAATGCTTTTAAGCACAATAATGAAAAGACCCAGTCCTACAACCTTTCTCAAGCTGAGCACAGTAAGAACAGACACCACAGACAAGACTCATAAAGGCAGAAGCTACAGTGAAAAATCTAACCACAGCTGACATTTTCTACTTAAGACAACATTTTGGAACCATTAAGCAGAAATGCTTCACTAAAGACTACAAAACACTTAGGTACATCTTGCCTTTAACAAAATTTTGCATTCTTTGTGGATAGTAAAACTTTTCAAAACATTAACCATGCTATCCTGAGCCATTTCCAAAGGCAAACAGACTGGGAAGACCAGTGAATTCATTGCTAGCCAAGCCCCAGTCCTATAACTTTATGTATTTCTTACTTATTTGACTTTATTCTGATTTGCATCCAATGAGCGGTTGGACTGGTTCTCGGCAGCAGTCAAACAATATCCAGTGTAAATTGAAGTCAAGGGCATTTTCCCAAGAAGAATATAGGTGAAAGGTTAGACTGGATTTTCCTACAGCATTAACTGCCCCAAGACTGAAAGCGCAGAGTGAAACTCTGCCCACATACAGGGACATGCTCAGTATGGGTGGATGGGGAGGTGATGGCAACAGTGCCAGCAGAGGCAGAGGGCCTCACTCACGCTGGCTTCATGGAAGGTTCCGAGGAGTTTTTTTCATTGTGATTTTCTGTGTCACAGCAGAAGCACAAGTAACGTAACGCTACGGGACCGAAGTAGCTCGTGTTTTAGAAGCTGGTGAGAATCGGCACAGTGAATGTCTTATGCTCATCATGCAAAGACCCTGTGTCACTGCACTGGCACTTTCTCTGGCTCTGCATTTCACCTTCGAACTGCACATCTCTCACCTGCAGTATCTCGGACTGCCTGGGTGACCCTGAAGCGAGACACAGGGCTGCAAGTACAAAGGATCAAAAAGACCAAAGCAGAGGCACTGGAGGTAAGGACCCAGGGACCTGGCCAAGCCTCCTCATGTGGCATTGACAAATATGAAACAAGTTTTTCTTGACCCTAAGTATTTTCTGTTCAAGGCTGAGTGCAAGGTCTGTGCGGCTAAGATTTCACACTGCTCTGGGCTGTGCATAAAGCCATGTGATTTTCAAATTCCACAGGTAAAAAGCTGTCTGCAACTTCCTATCACAGCTCAAATATCTCAGTTGTGTAACACCTGGAACTATTTCAAGACCGTTTTCTCTCACCCCAGAAGCCTTCTCTGAGTTTTACTCAAGGACACAAATGTGATCATTATTGCTAGAGGACAGAGTTTCAGGAGGAAATAGAAATGAAAAAAGAAATACATACAGATCGTCTGAAATATCTCCAAAGGTATGATGAATTGAGAATGTTGTCTCCCTCCTCATCCTTTAAAGCAGACAGCAGAATTGCACTGTAATGCTATCGCATGTAAATGGAGAAAAAGAAATAAAAAAGAAAAAAAAGGAAGAAGAGGGACACACAGCATTCTCCATTAAATGCTTTGACAGATGTCTACCACCTTGCCTGCTCTATACAATCCACCCACTTTTCTGGGAATGCAGTAGTGCACTGGCAAAATGAAGCAATAGTGTCAAGCAAGTCATTTTTAAATATGGCTTACTCTTTTCTTCCACTTAGCCACTGAAGCTGATAGTTTTCAATATGCTTTTCAACCACCAGCCATTTAAAACTTTGCTTCCTGTCTGCAAATCTGCTAGCATTGTCACGGACGGGAATTCCAAACACTGAGGTCAGTCTGCTCCGAGCCATGGTCACTGTCTGCCAGCTCTTGTAAACCATGAGCCATCACTTTGTCAGTCTCAGCCTTCGGCTTTGCAAGCTGTGACTAAAGATCCTGACTTGCTCTGCTAGCAGCTGTTGCAAGCTGTGAGCCAGCATCTTGGCATTCTCAGCTGAACACTCACCACTTCTGTGCTCACAAAATGTCATTTTCAGTTAGCAGAACTCTCGGGTGACATGGCAGCAATGCAAGGACATCACAGGGTACAAAAAGGATCAGCTGAACGACCCACATTCAACCAACTGACTCATTTTTAAACACTTTCCAATAGAGGTCACCCAGACAGTAAACAACTGGCTGTGGCACCTCAGCCATCTTCCAGTGAGAATTATTTTGCTAGTCAACATCCAGTCCGGCTGTATCAGTTGGCAATTACTTGTGCAGCCACATTATTGCAATGACCCACTTTTCATCATAAAAATATTCCAAAAGCCACAGGACCCAAATTTTCTAAGCCAAAGAGCATCTCTGCCAATAATGCTCACTTTGTTTCCACCTGAAATTAGGAAATCATTCTTGCTTATTCAAAGTGATTTTTGACAAGTAATAGACAACACCATTCCAGGGGTTGCGAATGGAAACCTCTGCTGACCACAGACTGTCATTTCTAGATGGCATTACTTAAAACATGCAGCACACATACCATGTATTTTGCAAGCGAGTCTACCCAAAGCTTCCTCGCCTACATTTGCATAGGTGCTTTGGGGTAAGCTATCCATGTTCTCTTCCCAAGTGTCCAGCCTTAGCTACGCATAGGCCCGTACTGGCATTCCTGTTTTAACTGCCCCTTTTCATCCCATCTTCTCTCCACAGAGTTAGCTTGCCTCTGCCACCTGCCAGGCTGTGATGTCTGTCAGGCACGAGGTTGGGTGTGTTCTTCTAGAGGAGTAGATTCAGACTGCAAACCTCAGGTTGGCTCTGCAAGTTCTAGATGCACTGGTTTGGCATACTAACCGGCGCATCAGATAACGCTGTAAAAGGAAAAGTGTATTGTTTTGCCTGAGAATGATGAAAGCATCGAGACAGCAGCTGTTTGAAACAAAGATCAGAGTTTACAAACTCCTATAAATCATTCATGATTGCAAGTGCAAATGAAATGTCAGAAATATCATCACATTTAAAGAAGAAAATTATACTGTGAAAACATTCTGAGTGAGCAGCTGTGCACATCTGAAAGTGACACAAAGCAACCGACTATTGTTGTAGAAATTGAAGTAGAAACTCTGTAAACAAGGACTAATGATGTAAAGAGCAGTCACTTCCTCCACATCTAACTAGATCTTCTTCAGATGATCTGAAGACAAAATGATATATTGAAATATATATACAATACATTTCACCCTGTTATCCCTCCGTGGACATACAAAACTCACCTCCTATGTACATTAGCATCAAAAGGGTGAGGGTGGGCCAAATCCTTTTGCAAAATTGAGACAAAAATTTCCTTAAACTCCGTACAGAACTATGAAAACCGGAGCGTGCAGTTAGTTCCCTGATCACGGGAAGCTGAATGCTGTAGGCACTCAGATGAGGAGTGGTTTGCAACTAATGCCTAAATTACCAGTGTCAAAACGCCACATAAGCTTTCAATTTGGCTCCCGAGAGCTCTATTCAGTACTGCAAACCTATCGCCCATTTTGTTTTAACCTTGGCTTCAAAGGAAAAAAAAACCAAACAAACACCACTTCTGTCACTGGAGACAGGCCCGTGCAAGGACACCAAGACAGCCACATTCCCTGTTCTCTGAAATCTGACTTTTGCTGGTGAGAAAGCGATGAATGACAAGGAAAGCAGGAGGCACAGAGGCTGCTGCGCTCCCTCTGCCGGCTCTCCCCGAGGAAAGGCAGGCAGCAAGCCTGCACCACGCCTTGCAAAAGCAAACTGAAGCACAGCTCTACCACCCACTCATTCATCTTCGGGTACTTCTAAAGCTGCACGCTGCCATTTTTGCTAATGCAGGTCCCCCTTCGTACAAGACAAGAGGCATATAAATAACACAGCAAGTTTACCAGACAAACTGCAGGCAAACGCGTGACATTCTTCTTACTCCACAAGTCCTTACAAGCCTTTGCACCTCTGCTTCACAACCTGAACCAATTTGAGAATCTGAGCACAGGTATCGGTAACCTGCAGTCTTTGCACACCTTGAGTTAAGAAACACGGTCTCCGTGTGTTAAGTAACAGTAAAGTATTCTCCTGGCTGTCCTTTTACAGGACTTGCACACAGGAACACAGAATAGGATCTAAATTCATCTTAATTCTGGTGAAGAAGTGCGAGAGACAGCCATTCAGAAGGGGTGCATTATTTTTCTAGACTGGTATTTAGAAATCAGAACAATATTAATCCATTTTACCTTCTAAACAGGGCTCAGCTATGAATGTTGAGACACCCTAGAAACACACGTGACAATTGCATCTCTCTGGCACAGACCCAAACATATGCTTGTCTACACAAGCCGTGTCTTGCCAAACCAAGACACAAGAGCTTCTCTGGCAGGATTCAGTTCTATAGAAACACTTGTCCAGAACTGCAGGCTGCATTCTCACAAGGGCTCTATTTCTTGGTACCTCTTCAGCAGGGCCAAATGACAAAACACAAGGTCATAAGTAGCAAGTGACTACTGTTAAGAAGGGTAAATCCTCCCAGCAGTAGGGTATTATGCTGCCCAGTCACATGATCATGTTGTTTCATGGCAAACAAGACTTTTGTGTTTTTAATGCTTCTCATTTTTACTTTGCAACTTATAGGAAAACAATTCCTTCAGTGAACAGAATGCCACGGAACTTTTTAACCATCAATTTTGCACTTTGAACTTGACAGCTCAATACTGGTTGTTTGTCAGCAGCAAACTCAGCTCAATACTTTGCAAATATGAAACTATGGTACTGTCTATAGGGCTTTCCCAGTTTAATTAATCTGCTACGGAACAAAGATGCTGACAGATGCATCAGTGTAAGTACTGCCTGTAGACCAGGATGTATGGGGCACCTTGTTGCCAAACACTTTTCTGATCTGCCTTACTAACATTTGACCCCAGGCAAAATTCGTCACGATTTATAGAAAACAAATACAAAAACTGTCCAAATGACCCAGATTACATTCTAAATCACAAACCATTACTAAAAAGTACAGGTATTTGTTTTTACAGATCTGTGAACAGCAGGACATAATAACACATACTTATTTTCCCTCTATGAGCAATGCCTCGACACTGGATTGGAAATCTGAGCTCCCAGTTAAAACCTGTAAATGAAAAGACTCAGCATGCTAGGCCCGTTTTCCCATTTTGCATCCCACTGTCCTTACCTACAGATCTGACAGACAACGCAACTGTGTTCCTGGAAGGCATTTTCCTATTTCCAAGTCCATGTTTTCTTTCATGTACCCTCCCACTTCCAGCCTCAGGAGTCTCGCTTGATGTCAAACACACTCACCGTACCTCCTGACGGACTTGCTCTAGTATCTTTTCCAGCAACAGAGAGGACAATCTCAGTAACGGGGAACACACGACACAGGCAGACTCGCTGGATAAAGTCAATATATTACTGCTCTTGCATATGGCACGCATTGGGGAATCTCCAATACTTCTATACATATGAAAAGGTTTATATGCAAGCCCTAGGACACAATCTAGTTCTCAATAGAACAAACAGCAGAAACTGAACGTGAAACCTTTCCAGATAGACTTCTGTATCTTGCATAACATTCCAAGATTAAAGAATGTCATGGAAAAAGACCAATACACATAAACTGAGAAGTGGAAACAGCTTGGCCTTTTAATCTAAGTGTCATTTAAAGAGGTATGATACTTGAATCACTGGGAACCTGTCTATGATTTGAATACGTATTTATTCCATGCTCCTGTTGAAGTACTGAAGGATGTTTCTTGGTTGTCTTCCCTACACCAACAGCTTATACACAGGGCTTGAAACGGTCAACATTAGTTATCTCCATTAACATGTTTTGAGTCATCATTTGCTAGTGACTGTGGTACCTCTCAGCGTCTCAAATGATGCAATTTGAAGATAATGAATTATATAATGCAAAAGACTTGACTGCTGAAATGCTATGCTCTTCAGCAAGACTAGTTCCGTCAGACAGATGAAAGACATTCTCCCCCAAATAATGTTCAAATACACAAAATCCTTCACCATATTTGACTTAAGATTTTCTTCAGTCAAATTTCAGAGGTGAAGAGGATGATAACTACTTCTAAGTGATGAGATACACCAGGTATCATAAGTGTCATAAACCTCATAATCACTCCTGTATGGAAGCTGGCAACTGCTGTAAGACAAACTATTTCAAGAAGCTCTTGCTGAAAATGCACCAGGAAGTGCTTTTTTTCAGCTAAGCATGAAGGTTAAAAATACAATAAACACAATGCAAGATTTAAAATTAAAGTCCAAGCTAAGAGGCTTGAAGGAGCACCACTCCACTAAATCCCTGTTAGTACCTAAACAGGCAAGGGATCTGACTTTCAGGGACCTTAGGGAGGCAAACAGAACATCATGTAAACAGGCATGACAAAATGTGCACAGACTTCCTTAACCACAATGTATGTGGCCACGACAGCTGGAAATCCTAAGGGGAGACTGGTGCTGTGAAGTCTCTGAAGGAAACTCTTTGCTTCTAGCAAGATGAATAATACACCTGTTCCCTAGCTGTGCGCAAACACTACAAAGGAATAATTAGAAACTATCTGACCTGAAACCCACATGCCCATTACTGTGGTATTTTTCCACCTACTATAGGTGAAACAGAAGATGGGCTGGACCTGGAAGGGGAGGGGTGGAGTGGCAGCACAAGATGCTGATTTATAAAGCACTAGCAAACAGCGCTCTTTCTCCACAGGCTTTGGGCAACAAACTTGTCCTGCCTGAAGGATGCCGAAGTGCAAGCAGGATTCCAGCTAACATCTGCTTGCCAGTGGAGAGGGAACTACAACCCCTGTGAGCTTTTGCACACCAACAGCCAAAACTGCTCTGAAGTTCTTCATTCTCCAGCTGAGCTTTTGCTTATCATCCAGAGACATTAGCTTGGCTCTTTCACTCCATCAGGAAAGGAGTAAACTCACCAAGATGGTAAAGGTGAGTACACTGTTCACTGAATTGCTGCTACTGCTGTTTCTTCTAAGAACAACCCTTAAGTTTTAATATACATATGTGCATTGTAACTATGAGCTAAGTGAAAAATTGAATGATTACTGGATGCACAACCAGTGTCATAGTGTAATGACTGAAATTTTCCCTGTAGATGGGTATGCATCTCTAATCCTAAAAAGTAAAAGAGATCAGATTGGATAGGGAAGAATTCTAGGAATGGCTAGTTTCATAATCTACAGTTTCATGAACACTATTCCTTTTGCAAATGACAAAATCTAAGATTTTATGAAAATCTGCAGGTTAAAGGTTAACTACAGATCATGCACAGAAGTGATCAACAGATTTTACTAACTTTTGCTTTATTATTCTCCTCCATCTGCTAAGTTCTCACAATAGACAGCTGTTTTCTTTCTCTTCTTGTCTCTTTATGGGAATTTGAAAAGCTGAACAGATTTTTGGGTGGCATAGTTAAAAGAGAGGAGGAGGAAGAGGAGGAAGGTGAAGGAAAAATCCCAGCAGATAAACCAGATTGTGAATCTTTGGCAAGGCAAGAAAAATATAACTTCTTCTAACAGACATGTGCTTTATCTGGACTATGTATCACCAAGCAAATTCACAAGTGCTTTAGGAAAAGGATTTCAGACTTAACTCCTCAAACTACTCACCAGCTCTTAGCTTTTCCCTTCCTCAAGATACAATGTCAAGACTTCAACATTCCTCTAGTTAAAGGGCACCTGAGGATGCTACTTTTGAGTTCAGAACAGTAACAAGATGCCACAATCCCCCCCCCCCTTCTTTTTTTTTTTCTTGCTGTTTCCATTGCTTGAGCTCTCTGGTTTAGTCTGTATATAATTAAGATGTCTACTCTCAACTCATCTGAAGTATTACCTCTGCAGGAGTCCAAACACTGACAAATGCCCTGCAGTGTGTATGTAGTCATTAGACAGAAAGCAGCAGCAGCCTGCAAGCTCGTTTGTCCCACTAGTAAAGCACACCATCAGATAACATCCAGTGTGACTCTCATGAAGATCTGACTCTTAACCTGCAAGGAAGCCTGTGTAATGGGGTCAACCAATAGTCCTTCCAAGGCATGGCATGTAGTTCACAAGATAATTAGGATCTGGAATGTTATGATTATAGCAATACGGGAAGTCTGCCCTTCAGACTAGAGTGCTAGCTTAAAGTTAGCAAACAGCACAACCCCCAAGTTATCAATAAAAACAAAACACTGTCAGAGGTTTAGCAGCTTCCCTGGGTTAACAGTCTCCTGTACCCAATACTAGATTGGCAAAAATAAGCAAAGAATTTGCTCACTCCCTGTCAGCTCCGAGTTCCCTGTAAGAAGAAACAGACTTGCTTCTCCTTGGTCACCAGTATGAGGTTCGCCTTCATTTCTCGACACATGATTGAGTATAAATGTGTAAATATGTGCAAACATTAATTTTAATTGAAACAGAAAAGTAAATATTGAAGTCATGTATCTAAAAAGGCTCCAGGGACAGGCAAGTTCTCAATGTATATTTTCCCCTCCCCTTTCCTTTTAAAAACCTTTTGATTTTACACTGATCTAATACACTTGGAGCCGATAAATGACTTGCTGGTTTTCACTAGCAATGCTGGAGATCCTGCACTTTGTGTTAGACCATAAACTACCAAAAGTGTTGCACACCTCTAAAGGAACCATTGTAATTTACTTCCGCTGAAGACCTGCCCAAGATTTCTGTTATACATGCTGAAGAGGTCTCAGGGTTAGACAGGAACTAGCACTCCTCAGCTGCCAGCAGAAAGAGACAGTAGCAATATATAGCTTTTTTTTTTTTTTAAAAAAGGTACATCTATTGGAGTTTGATTTCTTTGTTGTACTTTTTATTGATTCCTTCAAGTCCTAGCAGATGCTCACAATAATGCCAAAAACCTTATTTCTGTTACAGAAGAAGTCTGATGTTTACTCGGTTGAGATCTATGGGACAAAGGATATTGAAAAAACAGAGATTGGAGATGAAGAGAAGTACAAAGACTTAAAAGGCAACAAGAAAAAAAAGACAGAGGATCTTAAGAAAGAACTGGACCTGGTGAGTGTTGCTAAGCTCCCATTACACCTGGCAGGACAGCTCTACCCACTGTCTACAGGCAGTCTGGTGAAGGGGAGTGCCAAAGCAATACCATTTTAACAGAAGCCACGCTGCACTAAAAATCCTAACAGAGGGAAGGATTCACTTCCTCATGCTCCTGGAGTGAGCCAGGAAAAAAAGCTGTGCAGGATTAATAACTAGAATAAAAGAATGATTCTGGCTTAATTAAGCCACCAATGGTACAGAACATTAGCTCCCCAAAGAGGAGTTATTCCCAGATGGAATAGCTGTGATCAGTATTTCCTGTGAACTGCCACTTCCATAGCGAGCCAGGAAACAAGAGGGAAAGGTAGAACAACATTTTGCTCCAGAGATTTCTAGTAGCATGCCTCAGCTTCAACCACAGGGTTTTTTTCCCCAGACTGTACTTTGAGGACAGTACACTAAGCTCGAGAAATCTGTATTTTACTTCTGTCTAGCTACTGACCTGATTGATGCCTGATCTTGGAAAAGGTTCTCCCTCTCTCTGAGATTCAGTTTCTCAATCTGAAAAACGAAGTTAATTATACTGACCTCTTTTCTGAATTGCTTTGAGAGCAACTCAGAGGGTATTTATGGGCTAGATGGTATTTCAAAGGTAAGGAAACCCCAAAATGGGTCACTGGTTTACCCATCAGGTTTCCAAGATCTACCCCATACTAGCTACATAATTCTCAGGGTATCTTATCTTTGCCAGCAGTGGATGTAACATTACTCTCATGTTTCTAGAAGAGAAACAAGAGCACAGACAAGTTAATTGTTCTCATCCAAATACCAATGAATCACTCTGTGAAAATAAACTGAGATCTCACAAATTCTTGACTTTTAAATCTCAGTGCAGCACAAGATATAATTAGGTCAATGATACCACAGAGGTGTCACTGCAGGGAAGGGAGAAGAGCTTTGAGGATTTCCTCTCCCACACTGTTTTTTAACGGTGGGTAGAACCTGCTGCTTCCTTCTACAAGACTAGCAAATAATTTCACATACCCTACCTTGTTGATCGAGTGCAAAGACTGTTGTCTCACACATTCTGACACCACACCCTTTCCTTCCATCAACGTATTGCCTGTGGTACCGAATGCCTGAGTCCTGCAGCACGTAAAGAGGAACAATTTTGCGGCAAGAAGGATTAACATGAAAGCACCATTCTGTTCTTGCCACAGATTTCCCAGAGGAGGGAGATACTTACAGAAGTACTCCCAAAATCCAAAGAAAATACCATCTTCCAGTGGAAGACATTTTGCTTATCAATATGCAAATTGCATATTGTCTGTTCATGACAGTGGGATATCATACAAGCAACTGGATCCATCATCCCAGATCCAGATGGTTTGAATATTCTCCAGATCCTGAAAAAAAGTTTTTCTGTCTGATATTCCACTCACTATTGTTTTCTCTTTCTTTTGGAATCCAGGAGGACCACAAACTCTGCGCTTCAGAACTGGAGGAAAAGTATGGTACAAGCATCAACAAAGTAAGTCCGTAGGGCATCATTAAGGAACTGCCTGACTCAGTTGTCTTAACTTTGCTGCTGGCTTAGCCAAAGCTTCCTAGAAGCAGCAGGAAAGCACTTGGATCACCAGTCTCGTACACAGAGGGATGAGCAGACCTGTGCATGCACGAGTATGATGCACTAACTCCCAAGAACACCTAAACCAGCAAGTCAATGTGCAGCACTGACCTGGATTTGAACTGGAGTTCCTCTCAAGTCTGAATAAGTCTAATCTACTGTTTTGAAATCAAAATCTCTGTACAAAACATGACCTCAAAGTTTGCACCAGGACCTCAGAATTTCTGAAGTGTTTGTCTGGTATTTCAATTTCACCACACTTCATCTTCACTGGCAACATCTCTAACCATCTGTAGCAAAAGAGTGCACTGCAAATCATTTTATTTTGATGGAAACACCAGATTTAAGAAACTATACACCTTTGACACCTAACATCTGAATATCAAAGCACTGCAACGTGGCCAGAGCACAGACAAGAATTTCAAGAAACCCATGAACAACAAACATCTTGGTGGAAATGCAGAAACAACAGCAAAAAAAATTATGTCAGTTTTTCCCCAGCTTTCCAAACGCTCAGTACAGACCTGCTTGACCAATAAGTGATGGAATGAAAATTCCTAATGGACACAGCCCCAAATTCAATGCTCCAGTAAAGAAATACTTGCTTCTTCACAGCAGATAACTAATAGTAGCCACTCAGAAATCGGAAAGCATAGAAATCAAAAAGGCAGGTTACTGCAGCTGATCTGTGCCCCAAGCAAGATCTAAACAAATAACAGCATGTGAATTTTGTTCTGAGCCGACATAAAAATCTGTTTTTCTGTGACTTCATTCTAACCATGTAATTTCCTTTTGCAGGGTCTCTCTAGTGCAAGGGCAGCAGAACTTTTGGCTCGGGACGGTCCCAACTCGCTCACTCCTCCCAAAGCCACCCCTGAAATTGTTAAGTTCCTCAAGCAGATGGTGGGAGGATTTTCCATCCTCTTATGGATAGGAGCTGTCTTCTCCTGGATTTCATTTGGCATTCAGTTTGCACAGGGAGCTGAATCACCCTTTGACAATGTAAGTAGCTGAATAACCACAAAGCACGTATTTGACCCTCTGACAATCTAAGTAATTTAAATACTACTTCTGTTATTCAGTAACTACAAGGAGGCCTTTTATTCTTTCAGGACTCTCCCTCCACTACCAAACATTTATGATAAATGATCAAATACTTGACATACCACTTCTGTCTAAGAGTGCCTACCCAAAGGTTTTATAACCACTACCCACAATCACAACACTTAAGTACTCATAAGAGCAGTACTGAAGTCCACAAAGGACTCCAGAGTCTTTCACTCCAGTTCTCTTATGAGTTATTCTCTGTTACGAACACAATTTGTTTGGGATTGTGTCAGGTAGAATTTAGACAAGGCTTTTAGAGAGATGGGAAACTCGCTGCTAAAAGCCCTTTTCATACTCAGAAAGCTTGACGTGATCATTAGCAGGGCAAAGCTTCAAAGTTCTTTTCCTAAACTTTTTTTAAACGTGGCCAATACCTCATTTGAATAGCCTTCTGAAACAAGACAGAACTATGATTTATTCTAGCAGAGGAAGTGCTGAACACTTGTCTTAAATTAACCAGATTATGTCTTTTATTGATTAGCTGTACCTTGGAGTAGTCCTGGCACTGGTTGTCATCCTCACTGGGATCTTTGCTTACTATCAAGAAGCTAAAAGCACAAACATCATGGCCAGTTTCAGTAAAATGATTCCACAGGTGAGAATAACCAATGTACTTCATTCGAGATCAAAATGCACTCTAATAATGCACACCTTGAAATGACAAAAACACAATAAGCTTGAAGGTACCTCCTGGTAGGTGGTTTTGAGGATGGCACAATGCTAATTTTTTTCACACTTCTTTCTGGTTTTTCAGCAAGCTCTTGTCATCAGAGATGCAGAAAAGAAGGAACTGCCAGCAGAGCAGCTGGTGGTTGGGGACATCGTGGAAATAAAGGGTGGAGATAGGATCCCAGCGGACATTCGGCTGATCGTTACTCAGGGTTGTAAGGTAAACAGTACTTTGAAGAGCATGGGTAAAGAGGAGAAACACGGTTTAGAGACTCTTATTAAATGTAAATATTTTCTGTGTACCCAGTGTCAGCTATTACAGCTTTAACTAGACATAATTTCATTAAATCATAGTTTCAAGAGAATCTCTGTGATGCTCAGCTCATCTGAGGCTAACATCTCCACTCCCGTAACATCCAAAGAGGCCACTAGGTCCATACCATGTCCTAGCAATGCTCTTTGCCAGGACAGAGGCAGAAAGACCAATACAGTATGAAGAGTTTCCACAGACCTGGAGGCAGCCCTTCAAATGATGTTTTCTTTCAGGCTGGTGCTGGAAATCCCACCAGCAGACAGACAATGCTGACTGAACTGAATTCCCCCAGAAACATATTCTCTCAATGACAACAGCAACTCTCTCAGAGAAAAGGCACTGAGAGATTACGGCCCTGTCACCGATTGCTGAATGTGCTGCTGCCTTGCCTTCTGGGCTAGACAGAACTGCCTTTTACTAACCTTAACGTGAGCATGTCTCCCTTTCCTTACAGGTGGACAATTCTTCACTCACAGGAGAATCGGAACCGCAATCTCGTTCCTGTGACTTCACCCATGAGAACCCCTTGGAGACCAGGAACATTGCATTCTACTCCACCACCTGTGTGGAAGGTGTGTATGGACAGAGCGGGGGGCCTCCAGAAATGGCACCTGTATGGATTACAGTGTCATGCTGCATATCTCATTTTAAGCAATTTCTCTTCAAGGAATTCCAGAAAGGTTAACTGCTCACAAGAAACTATTGTCCCAAGCACACCAAAATAAAGCCTTAAGCACTAAGCAGCTCACAGCATCAACCAGTGAGACATCTGTTGTAACACCCAGCCTGGTCATGGGCGCAACAATCAATAAAACACAGTTTCCTTCTGTTTTTTTCCATCACTATCTTTAGGAATGGCAAGTTGCAGATGCCTGTAATTACTTGTGGATGCTTCTCTGTAAGGGCTCTGCACACATGAAGGTGTTGCTCCTAACCTCAGCACTAAAAGGTGTGCGTCTCTTGCCAGACAGAGACCGTACAGCGCCCAGGATAACACTGCATTCCTACTGCAATACAATCAAAAAAGACTAACCAATGGAAATAGCTTAGGTCCTTCTCTTCACTGATGGATTTCTAAGGGGGAGAATGTAATTCTAGGGTGAAGTCTGTCACGCTAAGGCTAAGAAGTCTTCATCAGTCAGTACTGGATACAGAAGACAGGAACAGTCTCTCCTGAAGCTGACAAGTCTTTTGTTTCTTTGCAGGCACTGCTACTGGCATTGTAATCAACACTGGGGATCGCACTGTCATCGGGCGGATCGCCTCTCTCGCGTCGGGAGTAGGAAACGAGAAAACACCCATTGCAATTGAGATAGAACATTTTGTCTACCTGGTGGCAGGAGTGGCCATTTCCATTGGTGTTCTCTTCTTCATCATATCTGTTTCTATGCGATACAAGATCCTGGACTCCATCATCTTTCTGATTGGCATCATTGTGGCAAATGTGCCAGAGGGACTGCTAGCCACAGTAACGGTAAGCCTATGTTTGAATTCACCGGTTGCCACTGCAGTTCTTCAGTCCTTACCTCAATTCATCACTCATTAATTCCCTCAGTGACACACTAACCAGTGAAGCACAGAGTACCATTAAATGACCTGGCTGAGTTGAGTTTGAAATAGGGCTAGTTTTTTCCACAAAATTGAAAGGATAGGCATTTCATTTGGGAATTCTGGAATAACTGAGTCTTTCATCTTAAAAACTGCAGCACAACAATCCAGTTTGAAATAAGGTTCTTCAAGCACTGTTCCCCCTCAACCGCTAACCAGTAGAACGATGTGACTCATTTCCCCACAACCTGTTCCTACTTGGAAGGGAGAATATTGTATCCTAAAAGCTGCAAGAAAATTCTGCTTACTTTAACACATAGAAGGCATCACTAAAATCCCTGACTGAGAAGCAGCACACGTGCTAAGCACTGTTAGCTCTAAAGTATGCCAACAATGAACAACCAGCAGCACTGCAATAATAAAGAGAATAATTCCAGGATTCATTAAGTTGGCCATTAGGAGCCTCTCACATCGTAGGCTCTTCCATCTAAACCAGCCTCCTAACAGATACATTTTTATTTCTACCAGACCGCAAGCAGGTTCCCCTCAGCAGCAAATGTGCTTGTGCTAGTTACAAACCTCTGACTTTAATACTGCTAAAAAAAAAAAAAAAAAAAAAAAAAAAAAAAAAAAAAAAAAAAACAAAAAACACCACGCACCCACCCGCAGAC
>JANHGN010023990.1:0-10354 GCA_024605025.1 Megaceryle maxima | reverse complement strand
AGCAAAAGAAACCCCCCTAAACTGAAACCTCATTTTCAAATACAGCATATTAGATGACATATTAGTAGAGCATCTATTATAATCCAAGCAACAGCCCCTTCTCCTGCCTCACCCCTCCCCCCCCCAATTAACATACGCTATTTGGAAACAGATAAAAGTAGTTCTTTGCTGTCTCTTTACCAAACAGCATTCTAAATTACCTGCATTCATTTTTATGCATTTCAGCTATTTTCTTCTCAAGCTTTTGTGACTGCTTGGGAAAAATCTTAAAGTCGCTGATGTAATTCTCTGGGTGTTCATCAGGATCATAATCACCAAGTTCAGCTAGAGATCCAAAATACAAAACAAACCAGACAAATTCAACTGCAACAGTAGCTAAAAAGTAAAAACTGTCATTAAATATAGTGTAATTCAAGATAATTTCCATGATCAGTAAAAACCCAGCATCTCTCAAGAAGTGCTACTCAGAATCGTTAACTGAAACAACAAAATCCTTAAAACTTCCACTTCAATCAATGAGTTTCAGGGGAAGTTCACAATTTATTAACTGCAGCAGTAATTAGTGATTGCTAAACTCTCTTCTGTGGCAAAAACATGCTCTGTAAAGCAGAGGCATGAGTTATGCTCCTCTCTGTCATTCTGGGACCAAGCAGAACTAAAGCAATGCACTCCAGATTCTCGTCTTTTTTTTACACCAATTTATCCACGCTTACATAGATTCGTTTAAGTCTGTTCTAGTAAAGAAACATAGTCTGTGACATTATTTATGTTGGCTCACAGTACTTGATTACTCTTCTAAAAGATTAATTACTTAGGTATCCAAACATGGTATTTGGTGTTTTATTTTTTTTTTAACAGACTTCTTTTAATAAGATCTAGACTCAGTCTTGGTTTGGATAAGCTACCTTATGATGCATTAAGAGCTTCATTCATGTTAAAGCAGAATGAAGTCAACTTCCACACATACGATGCTCCTAATCAGACTCTGTGTTCAATCCAATGTATATACCTGAATTTGGCCCCAAGTAAATGATGGAGGAGGATCGGGGGGGAGAATAAAAATAAATAAATAAAAGTCGGGGTGGGGGGGGAAGACAACACAGGGACATGGACACCAAAACAAAGACATTCTTCTTGAACTACATCTACTACTTTACTACTTTTGCCAGGTATTCCATGATCACACAGGTCTTTTATCACACTTAAGAAAAGGCACTGAATGTCACTTCTTCCTGCTTAGTTCAAATGAAATAGATTGCATTTACACTCAGGATTCAGAATATAATTTTGCTTTGTTTATAACTGGAATCTAACACAGCTGCCATACTTTTTCACTTACATGCTAAGACAACCTGTTGTTTTTAAGTTCCAGTTTGGTTTTAGTTGGCTAAATGGCTGAACTACTTAGAACACTTTATAATGCATGTCAGTGCACAGCAGCAGTACAACAAAAAAACCTGACATGTCATTGCTGGTTATACTCCCTCAAGAGTTTTGAGTTTCTGTTTAAACTGAACACATCTACGAGTTGAGTATGTAAAAAAGCCTGCTGCTTGTACTTACCTTGAACAATGCAGGCACCCAGGTAAGCAGCATCAGAAAAAGAACACAGCAAACGGCCATGGAAAATGTCCCTTTTTATTTGTAGATATAAGAGGTATCTGAAACACAGTTAAAAAAAAAAAAAAAAAAAAAAAAGGAATGTGGCATCTTTTTTTAACAGGTTTAATTTACTGGTGTGAAACCAGCTGTGTCACTGTTCCGGATCTCTCTCTTGCTACTTTAAATGGCAGGAAAAAACAGGCATAGTACAACCACAGGGAAAGCAGATGTACGACAAGAGAGTGGTCTCAGTAACAATGAAATAATGACAGGAGGAGTAACAAAACCCCACTAGTAGATAGCAGGGAGAGTGCTTTATTTAAAAGTACAGCTGTTAAAATGCTCATCAGTAACATGAAATAAATTACAGTAATGTAATTTATTTTTTGCTTCAGCACACCCCTTGTCATTAAATACAGGTTAACACAAGGAAATGTCTTTCCATCCCCACAGACGAATAGCACATTAACCACAGTGGAGAAGGTTCTGAGGCAGAAGCAACTCCCTGAGGACCTGACTGAGGGGAATGTCTGCCATTCCTCTTAGAGCTGTTCTTTCTCCAGAAGAACTGCAAACAAAAGGCTTCTTCTACCAGCTCTCTGCCTTCTATCACAGAGCAGCATTATTTCTAATAGCAAGAGGAGAGGTGCAGCCACAAGGCCAATGTTTTCAGTTTTGCATTCTTGCCTAGAGAGCAGCCTCCCAGAGATGAACCAACTCACAGACCAGTGACTCACTCACAGCTCCTTTCTCAGCCTCCTAGCTGGTTACAGATGCACCATTCAGCAGCTTCACCCCTCTGGGAAAATAAACCGTTGAAGTACTGCTTAAGCCAGATAAAGTCAACTATCCAGAGGGTGCTACCAGACTCAGTGGCTTCTGCAGACCTTCAGGACATACCTTGATGCTACTAGAATTTTAAAACTGCAGAAAATTTACATTGGAATTTTTCTGTAACTTAAGCATAACACATTTTCCATTGTCTTGTCTCCTTCAAATACTAGGAAATATTTATTTCTGTAACAAAACACAGATGCATATTCATTTTTTTGACAATAAGTATGTTAACAGAAAATAAGTAAGAGTAAGCAGAGGGAAATTTTAGGGGGAAAGAACATCTGTGCCTCAGAAGTGATTTCTTCCCAGTGATCATCCCAGGATGACAGAGCTGAACATAAGGCATCGTGTAGGCTAGTTTCTCACACTAATATTGGACATAGACATTATTCATCTGTCTTTGCATTAAAATAGATAATCCTTAATATTTGCTAGTCTGAGGAAAAAGCTCTGTTTTCCTCCCTTATGAGAAGGTGAGTTTGCTGTTGCAATGTTTCATTGGCTGTTTGGGGATCGGGGGTGTCTCTGAAATTGCTCATGTAACTTTCTGTAATGTAGTTTATTTGTTCAGTCACTATGGTTCTGTGCTACTGAGCTGCTACATGTATTTGACTGTTCAGTCAAAAAAAAAAAGAAGAAAAATCTCAAAGACAGAAGGCAGCAGTCAAGAGGGGGAAAAAAGGTACAAAGCACAGTTCACAGTGGAGACCACAGAAGCTGTTAGCTTCACGGGAAGCACTTGTACTTAAAAGGCGAGGGGAATATTCATACAGAGCAGAATTGGAGAGCCTCAACGTCTTTTTCAGACATGACCCACACAGAAAGCTGCATGGGATACTGTTCATCTTCAAAGCAAGAAGGGCACTCTGGACCAAGACTGTGACATTAAGTTCTTTCAGTGAAGGAAATATATTGCCTTTGGACTAAAAGCCAATGTTGCAAGCTTTGCCAAAGGTTGACTCAACCTCAGGCACTTCCTATAATCCAGATAAAGTAATTTATGTCCTAGGTCAGCAAAGACCTATGAATGTACAGCTGTCTGCTGAATTCTGTAAGGTTAATGCATGTACTTAGAATAGCCTACACTTAGAGAAATGAGATCTTATAAAATCTACACTTGCTGCTTCTCACGTCCTTCCACTACAGCTCTTTTTTCCAAGCCCCAGCACAACTTTACAGCCTGATTTACAGCCCTAAGTACTCAGGCTTAACAGCAAGCTAGTGCACGTATGCTTCAGAGCTTACACTCACAGATGTCTATCATTGGCATAACCTCATTTCCACCTATTATCTGTTCGCATTACAGATGACTCAACTCCAGGTTAGCCAAGCCCTTCCCACAGCTGCAGATGAAGTGTAAGCAATATCTATTCTTGTTTGTAAGCAGGCTTCATGACCTCCAGAGACGATGCTACTAACTGCTTAACAGTCAATTCATCTACTTTAACATATTCAATGAGGCAATAAAGCTTTTCCACATCCAAACTTTGTGGTTTGTCCACAAGTTGTTTTGAGGATTATTTTTAATTCAAGTAACTTCACTAATTTTATTCCTGTAACAAGCAGTTCTCCTAGTGTTGTCACAGCCCTTCCAGCTGACAGACACTATCACCTCAAGACATCTAGCAATGTTTCAAAAATCATCATCTCATCATGATGTCTAACTTTGCACTGCTCTTTCCCACATTATTGTGCATACTCAGATGCAGAGTAGCAGAGGACAACTGTTTAGAGTATTGCTGGAGAGCGTCCCTTCCTTCCCCAGCAGAATTTATGAGTTCTTTATGTGCATTATTCTGGACACTATCTTCACATTCTGTCTTCTATAGTAGATATCAAGTACACTGCAGGTGCACCAGTTTTCCTGACAAAGTCTATGAATCTAACTAAACACTAGTATGTAATACCACAACTAAAAGAACATCTTTTCTGTGCTTTACAGTGCCACCCAGATAAAAAGGTTAATAAAAAAAAAAAAATTATATTCTCTAAAAATACATTGCTTGTCTTCGTACTAATATCTGAGAAGTATTTTGATATAAAGAAAAGCCATCACTGTATCAGGTACCAATAAAACACAGAGTTGACAGACAAATTTTGGAATCGTCACAGATAAGTCTCTGAAATCATCAACTCAGGGTGCAGCAGCAGGCAGAAATGCAAATAAAGACTGGACATCATCAGGAAAGATATTGCAAACAAGACAGAGGGGCATTCTGCCACTATTTAAAGCCTTGGCATAACCATATCTTGAATTCTTTGCCTAGCTCTAGCCTCTGCATCCTAAGTAGGACATAGCTGAGGTTGATAGACGAATAACTGAAATGAGAGGATAGAGCTTCCCTTACAAGGAGAGACGATGACTGAGTGGGAATAAGAGTAAGTTTTATGAAATCTTGAGGGCCATGGGAAAGGCAAACACAGGACCGCTATTCACCGAATCCTGCATTACTAGAGCTAGGGAAAGTCAGTGAGATAGGGAAATTGCTTAAGGCAAGAAGTACCTTATACAGCAGGTAATGAACTAACTGCCTCAGAAGGCTATGAAGAAGAACAGTACTACTAAGTCCAAAAAAGAGTAATTAGATGAATTCATGAGCAACAGATCCAGAAAATAATACTATGATGAACAGGGAAGAATGTAACTGTTAAAATTCCAAATATAATAATTCAGAAACCTTTTAGTGAGTTTGAGTGAGGACAAGATCATCTATTTGTTTTCTTGTTTTTCTGAAAAAATATGACAGTTTTGTCCACACTAGCATGGCTTAAACCCATGACAGCATTTGTAAAGCAGATACACATGGCAATAAGTATGGCAGGGTGATGTTAAGTACAGCAGCTGCCCTCTCAATCCACCTAATCAGTCATAAATCACTTTCTAGCAGGTGAACTGGGGGCACAGCCACCACAACTTCAAAACATAATGTCCATTCAAACACAGGATAAATCTATTTCTCTTAAAATATCTAGCACCAAAAGTAGTAGGGACTACCTTGTTAACTTATTTGGGAAACTTTATGATTGTCTTTTGTGTTAACAGGATACTGTAGGAAGAATTATCCACCTTGTTCTATGCCTTTTGGAATGATGTACTAATGCTAAGGATTCAAACACAAGAGAAGTAGCAGCACCCCATAACTCCATCCTGAACCTGTGTCCCTCCTAGGTTGCCAAAATCATTGGCAAAGCTCCGGATCCACTGCATAAAAATAAAATAAAATAATTAAAATTTAAAATAAAATAAAAATAAAAATAAAATAAAATCCACCAAAGCTATTGCCTCAGAAAGAAATAGTCCATGTTCTGCCCCATGGAGCAGGGGGGAAGGTTGTTTGAATAACAGCTTTCCAGCCTCAAATCTCTCATTTCTGTGGTCAAGGTGATGATTGCCACTTGAACCTAGGAATAGGTGGGCTTGTCATCCTGGCTTTGGACTGTGCCAGTGCCTGAAGTATAGTGTATGGTCCTTCCATGAGAAAAGGAAAAAGTGTGGAAAATTACCATGTCAGCCAGCTGCTTGACAGCAATGGCTACAGGGGAAAAATAGATTTTTTTACTACACAGAAATTCACTTCAACAACAAATACAGAGGACAAAGGAGTGGTAAGAGATAAGCTTTGTTTTAGACACTGCGTATATAAAAGCCCCACTGTGGCACAGGATTAGATTCTCCTCTGAAAGCTTCCCCAGCTGAACTGCATATTCTCAGCCCTCCTGCCTTCCCCTTCTACAAGAGGGCCTCTGAATGTGTAAGGTCTTCTCTTGTCACCAGCACAAGCTCCACCAAAAAACCCAGGACTCTCCTGGATAACTTTTTTCCCTGCTCCAAATGCCTATTTGCAAGCCTGACAGCAATAAATGCTCTTCCTAACAACCCTCATTTTTAAGACCTATGCTATTCAACCTGATTGTGAGTCCAATACTATTAAAACTATAAACTCACTTGCCAACTGTCAATATAGCCTCAAGAAAGACAGAAGAGACAAGTGGACTTGCAGAGGCATCAACATATAGCTACCACTGTATTTCTCAATAAATCAGGACAGCGTACCCAGAGAGGCAGGGGTATTCCTTAATAATTACTGGAACATGAATCAGCAGCAGAGGCCAACCTCATACTGGCTCAGCCTTGGAAGGATGAACATACTGCAAAACTTGCAAATAAATGGTTTGTTATTGAAGTACTGACAAACAGCTGGAACACCATCCACCTCAACTGGCCTCCCACTTCTGGAGGGAAAAGAACCAAGTTCTTCTGGCACAAGGCAATATCAAGCACAGCTGTTTCAGATAGGGCTAGTCAAGCATTGCATGCATGCAGCTGTACTGTTTGTTCTTCCTTGCCCAAGCTAGCTCACTCAGAGCTCCTGAATTTGACATGTTTACATACCCCAAGTCTTTGCCATTTTATATCACCTCCAGTTAAACATTTTTTTATATGCTTTTCCTGTATCAAAGTATTCATTACACTGATGTGTGATAACCTAGTGGTTGAGTAACTACTTCTTGGATAAGGATATATGGATTAGGAAAAAAGGGCATGACGAAAGCTAGTTGAAATAATCCATTTTTGGTTAATTCTGCCAGCTACTCGCCCATGCCCTCTTTTAGGTCTGTTTTTTTCCTACAATAATCATGGATTACTGATGATACAGTATAATCTGTAGCATTTTAGATCATTCCTTTGAGACCTCAAATGACTTTATATTCTCTCATTTTAATTATACATACACAGTATAACAGGGATTTGGAGATAAGAAGGCATAAGGCCTTGGGCTGCTTTATTACATAAGAAAGAACAAACACTGGTTTATTTATTATCTAAACAAGAATATTGAAAAGAAACAACATAGTAAAAATCTGCATCCAAGTATGACCAGTCTTTGGCTCCATCTGTTCACACTCCCTTGACGGTTCCCATTCCATTAAGCACCTCAGGCTTTCCCAGTTGCAGACCCTCCCAGGGCTCTGAACCTGTGATCAAAGGATGGTGACAAGAGGCGCAGAGAAACAGTATCTGTGCTTTCCAGAGATTGTAGCGGGATGCTCCCTGTACTGCAGACTGAATGACCTCTCCAGTTATAACTTCCTTCATGGCAATTATATATACCTATCTTTGCATGCTGTGACAGAAGAATAATCTTGACCACCATAGTGAATTCTGGGATAATCTTTTTCTGCACATGGTTCTGTGCACATAGCTAAAGAAAAACCCCTCTCACCATCAAGCCTACCATGGTCTTTGGGAAAACTACTGGGATGCACCCAAAAGATGGAGAGGTAAAAAAAATACAGGGAGAGGAGGAAAGGCAATTAGCAGTTATACTAAAAAAAAGAAACATAAATTGTGTTTTACAGGTATGCATGGCAGAGAACAAGAGAGGTGTGAGGATCTACTTGTCATGTTGCTATTGCCTAATTATAAGCTAGTAGTTATTACTTTCATTAGGGATGCTCGGTGAAGCCAGTTAAATGCTGTTTTCTGAAACTGAAGTACTTTGTTCTGACTTTACAACAATCAGAATTAGAAAGGCACAGGCGTATGGTTCAGAAAAGCCTGACATCCATCACATGCTACACATGAACAAGAAGTAAAACCCTCAGAGATAGTCACAGCATAGAGTAACACCACTCTTCTACTAAGGTTGAGAAGATCTCTCTGTTCAAAAGAGGACACAAAGTGTTCAAAATCCATTTTTACTGTTTGTATTGCAGCCTGCCAAGCCTCCAGTGCACCTGAAATAAATTCAGAAGCCAAATCATTTAAACAAAATAATCTAAATCCTTGCCACTTTCTCATCACATTTTTAAAAAAGCATTGTAAACAATTTCTGATTAGTTTAACTATTAAAATGAGAAAGTGTATCTTTAGCCTTTCTCAGTCATGTTTCAAAAATATATGACCTCCCTGCCCAGCTGAGGAAGGAGTATGTCCAAAAATAAGGACAGATCTTCTAAATCCAAGTTGAGAGAAGTTCAGGAAATTATTTAAGAAGGTTAAGAACTACAGTGCATTAAGATTTGGACTTTGTTGACAAGTTGGGTTTCACAGAGTCTGTCATTACAGAAACAAGAGAGCTCAAGGTGACAAACCCCAAAGCCACTGAAGTTAATTTGTGAATCACAATCCTAACACCAGCTGGCTCTAGACAAAACAGTGATCAAGGACTACACAGAACCTCTTTCTGTAGTGAGAGGTGGGAATTCTGTCCCAAGTTCAGAGAATTTCTTATTTCGCAATAATATCTCAAAGTGCTTTAACTTCCAGAGGCAGGTACTGATTTTATTTCAAAAGCACAGACATGGAAGGTGATCATTAGGTAAAATGAGGAAAGATGAAAGTAAGCAGCTAGAATGGTACGGCTTCACTGAATATATTCACAGGCATACTTAGCAGTGGAACGAAATGATGTGACATACAAGCACATGACTTGATCCTTTGCCCAAGGCACTCTTGGCCTCTGTACACTTGGTATGCACATATTTTCAGGTTCCTATGGTGGGTTTTGGTTTTTTTTTTTTCCTATAATAACATAGACAGAAGGATGACTTCAGCTAAGCCATTCTCCATCTTAATTCCTGAAAATAGTTCCACTTGTAAAATCCCAGACTAACTTAAAAATTGCAGTCCACTCCAATGTATCAAAGATAGGATAGAAATGAAGCAGCAGTAAGCTGAGGTGACAAATACTTGAATTTCTTCCTGAAAGTGATCTCTAAGTCATGAATATTTTTTCTATCCCTGTTACACTATTTTCACTGAAATCAAACAATTACCCCATACAGACACAACTTCATGTACTAAATAGATAACACATTTTTAACCTCATATGCTGCTATAGAAAAGCAGGAAGAACAGCTCTTTTTAACCTCTGTACATTTCTTTGATGCCTATAAGCTAGTTCATTAAAGACTTATTCCTACAAAGCTTTTACAAAGACTGCATCAACAATAATCCCCATGTGGGACTTACACAGGGTTAATTAATATTCTGAACCAAAGAGCTGTATGAGAATGTGACTGGAGGTCTTACTGTATCTTAATTTCATTATTTAAATGGGGACTACAGACAACCTTATACTACCCAGTTGAAGAAGGAAGAAAGCAGCTCCCTGACAAGCCTAGCCATGGAGAGCAGCAGAAATGTAAAGCACTATGATTCAGCTAACTGTATATACAGCTAAGAAGTATAAATGTCTTTTAAGTCAAAGGGTGAAATTATTACTCATTTTCAAATAATCTTAAGAACATAATGCAACAAGAGTGATTGTCCAGTCAATAGAGCAGAGGCAAAAAGTAAAATTTACAAAAAAAGCCCACTAGTTACCACAGTTTCATGACTGCCCTCTGTCAAATACGAGTGGATCTTTTTCTTTCTGAATTTCACCAATCATTTCAATTCGAGAAACAAAAATTAACTCAAACTAGTTTAGAGTGTCACCTTGGATCTGATGATTTGATGAAGGAAATTCTCAGAGGCATGTTACATGAGTGCAATTCACTCGACTATTTCAGAAGAATTTCCAATGCTTTGTTATTGTGTAAGAGACCTTGCAGAGACAAATAAAAGCTTCACAAATAAGAAAATTTGGAAACTATAGAACTGATGAGATACAAAAAGGTGTCATATGCACAAGGTGGACATATGGAAAGAGAAATTATTTCCCCTTTTTAAGGTCTTAATAGTACTAGTTTTAACAAAAGACCATATAACAATCTTCATACAGCAGCTTGACTTTAAAAATTAATTTGAAATGTTTCAGAAAAGCCTAAAACATACTGACAGCACAATACACTTCAGTGAGCTAATTCTAGATGCTTTGTATTTCAATAAAACTTCTCCTGGAAGATTATCCAAGTAGTTATTATTTAAAAATAAAGTAATTTAATAAATAAATAAATAAAATCTATT
>JANHGN010023989.1:0-24546 GCA_024605025.1 Megaceryle maxima | reverse complement strand
TCCCTCTCTGCCAGGCCGCTCTCCAGCCACTCATCCCCCAGTCTGTAGCGCTGCATGGGGTTACTGTGGCCAAAGTGTAGGACCCTACACTTGGTCTTGTTGAACCTCCTATTATTGGCCTCAGCCCATCAACTCAGCCAGTCCAGGTCCCTCTGCAGCATCTTCCTATCTGATTCCTGCTATTCTAAGTTTATGACCCCTCTTAGAAGGAGCTGGCTATGCACAGAAACTCTGAACTGGTTAATCAGCTAAATGCTTCTCTCTCCAAGATGGTAAGTACACCAGGAAGTCAGATCTGGGTTTTATTGGCATCTAGGGCTTGTACTCTGATAGGCATCATGGAAGGTATCTACCACTTCCACTACACAGGGGGAGAAGGAGGGAGAGGATAAAGTCTGGAAAAGCAGGCAGTAGCTTTCCCTCACTGCAGAATAGAGATGTTTATTCCTCTGGACAGTGAAAGTTTTAACCTTGCAGAGGCACTTCCCATCTTGTTTTTCCCAAGTCAGTAGGGACTATTCTGTCTCTGATATTTTCCTGTGTTGCCACTGAATGTCCTCTTCCACAAAATCCCCATGTGTAGTGGAGTCTCCCCCGAGCTGCTCTGTGTAGCCTTTCCCTTTTTGTGTCTGTAGTCACACTGAGGTTGCACCCTCCTTCACCAGCACTCAACGCCTATTTCACTAACTCAAGTGCTCAGTGCTGCTGTCTGGGCCAAAGGAGGCCACTTGCCCACAACACAGCTTTCCTAATCTGTTTCATGATTGCAGAGCTCTTCCAAAAGTAAGGTCGGGACCATTACCCCCTGGAAGACCAAGAACAAGGCTGATTTATATCAAAATGTGGGGAAAATGAAATAAAAATAAGGTGAGGTTGCACTCACATATATATGTGGCACTTAAGAACATGGTTTAATGGTGGACTTGGCTGTGTTAGGTTTATAGTTGGTCTAGATAATTGTAAAGGTCTTTTCCAACCTACATGATTCTATGACTCTCTGAGGTACAATGAAACATTCTCCAAATAGTCTTGTTGACACTATGTATAGAGAGTAAAAAGTGAGTCAGCCTAGAAGACATAATGCCTCTTTCTTCTCTGTTGTTGGCAAGTCAGCACTTTACATTAGCTTTTAGCTTCCTTCTAGGTGAATTTTAAACTCATTCTGTATTTACTGAGAAAGGCAAAAAGAATCAATAAAGTCCTGGGCTTTCTAGAACTGATCATCTCACCAATCATTTCTGTCTCTGTTCTGCACTAAGGGCTTAGATAAGAAGGTTTTGTTTTTGTTTTCATTCTCCTTAATGGATAGGTTTCTTAATTAGGATGGGGGAAAAATGACTGCAATTTTGCTGTGGCAAATTAAAACCAAAATGAGGTAGCAAAGAGCAGGGTCTGGAGGGGAGAGGGGACAATCAGAGACAGCTATTGATTTTGAAATGATGGAGGAGCCAAAGGAGAGCACGCAGCCTGGAAAGGAGATTCATCTTTCAAAACACTGTTCTTGCTTAAAAACAATCAGTCCAGACAGAAGTGTTGGTTGCTGCTAAAGCTTCAGAGTTAGCTTTGTGTTCAGACAGAATTTAAATTTTGGAAAGACTTGCTGATTCATAAGGGGTTGGCTCCTTAGACAGATCTTGAGATTGTGGAGCTAGGAATCATGGGATAGAGCCAAACAAAAGTAAACCTGAGTGGAGCATCAAGGAATTCTTAGCAGTAGTGGTAGCAAAAAAAAAAAAGTTTGGAAATAGTTTCTTCCAAGGACAAAGCAAAAGTGTCACTGTTCACAGCCAAGGCAGGCAGAGAAAAGGGAACAAACGTAGATTGAATATGGGATAAACACCAAGATCTAACACCCTTCTTACTCCCAGTCATTACATGTCTGATCTTTTCTAGAATAGAGAGAATTGGTCTGGTGTTGTCTGACCATGTCCCAGTGGCCAAAATCAAGCCTAGGTACTGCTTTCTGCCACTCCAGTCAGCACACTTTCATATACACTGGCCTTTTCTCCTTCCTGGCTTTTCAGACAGCATTCCTCTGAGACTGAAGTCAGATGTTAGTCTGACCTTTTGTCAAATACAGACAGCACCTGGAAAGACTGTCACAGAACAGCACCAATCTTGTAATGACTGATTTGAGTTTGTCATCTTGTTCTCATTGCTCTGATGATACCTGATTTGCAAAAGTGCTCATTGTCAGGTGTCTCTAACAGGGGCCAGGAAGATTTTTGCAGCGTTACTGCAAATCATCTGCAGCCATTCTAAACTCTGCTGAATGCTACATGCAAATAAGCCCCTTTTCAGCACAGACAGCTGAAAACATGGCATGGGCTCTTCTAAAGCAAGGGGTTTGTTCTGCCATGTAGGAGACCTGTCTCCTATTCTTCACATTGACATTGCTCCATCAAACACTCATCACCATATTAGTGACAGTGTCATCTCTTTTGCTCCCCACAGGATAGGCAGTTTGTAGGAGATCATGTGTACTTGTCCACAATCCATTTTTCCTCCCTCCCTCTTCATCTTGCCTCCGTGTAGTGCTAGAACAAGTACAACAAAAATCTGCCCTTTCCTCGTCTCCCCCTCCATCTTTGTAGCTCAGATGCTGCCATGTCACCCGTTCCCTTCCTGAATCCCAACTGTAAGCAACACATGTAATTAGCTGGCAGAGAGAACTCTACATCCCACATAATACCCTACCCTCACTTGTCAACAGCAGGAGCACACCTCTCCAACAACTGTTTCTCTGGTTGCTCCTGTCGGTGACAGCTGCTGCTGGATGTCAAACCTGAGCATAGGGATATGACCTCCTCCAAGCCCTTCCTGGCCCAGTGCCATGACTGTGCTCCAGGAGACATCTAAGTTTGTCACTTCAGCATTCACCCTGGGCTGAAAGTGGAACCAGTCTGC
This sequence comes from Megaceryle maxima, assembly GCA_024605025.1. NCBI lineage: Eukaryota > Metazoa > Chordata > Aves > Coraciiformes > Cerylidae > Megaceryle > Megaceryle maxima. The sequence goes on along the minus strand of JANHGN010023989.1, from coordinate 21,639 downwards.
AGACATCTCTTGGCTTGCACAGGAGTAAGGCAAGTAACATGCACATGAAGTAAGGCAAGTCTTGCATAGTCTTATTGCTACCCTTGTTTAATCCACTAGCACTTCTTCCCTTTTCCTAACACAAAATGATAAAGGAGAAATTAAAGGAAAGGAAAGAAGGATCCCAGGTGAGCAAGCATAAAGAAGCAAAGATATGGCATGCTCTTTCTGATCCCTGGGGCCTACTCACCCCTCCCCTGTAGCTGCAAGCACCACTGCATGCTGTTCTGGAACAGCAGAGCCTGCTCAATGCTGAAGCCTGTAATCCCTGGCTCCACAGATCTTCCCTACTTCTCTTCCCTGGAATTCACACCAAAAAAAATGCTGTTTTTTTCAGGTGACGTGGAACCTACTGAGAAACCATCGGTCCCATCTGGAGAGTAAGCATGCAGGTACTCAGTGTTTGACTCATTGGATATTATTTTCTGCAGCAGAAAAGTGGGAGAGAGAGAAATATTAGTCTTAGACTTGCTTAATTGAGATCTAATAGCCAAGGTCAGTGCTCAGCTAAAAATAGATAACAAAAGCGTCCCATGATGTATTTTTTGTGACGAGATGTTCACAGCACATAGACTGATCTGTTATTGGCTTTCACTATGAAAAATTTAACTATCTCCTGGAATATGCTGAAATCAATTTTGCATCATTTCCTTACTTTTTCATTTTAAAATATCTCTCTAATGAGACCTCATGACCATGCAAATTAGCAAATCTTTGCTGTGTGGAGAGATTGCTGCACCTCCACTGAAATACAGCTATTTGCTGCTTTGCCATCCCTCTGCAAGATGAAAATACCTGTTTGTCAGTGTTTAGCGTCTTCTGTGCTTTAAACAAAAACCCTGTAAGGGGAAAGATGAGTACTTAAAGGAAGATGCTGCAACAGGCACATGGTTGAGGAGGGGCACTAGACCTTTGCCTTAAGCTGTGTTCTGCTACACTGGAACATTGCAGAAATACAGAAGTGACATTATATCCTACGGGCTGGTCTAGAGCACCTCTCTGGTCTCCTGTGGCAATTCAGCCTACATGACCAGCGTGACCATCTACTTGGTTTGTTCTTTCTAGCTTTTGCGGATGGGTCTGTGCAGAACCTACACAAAACAAGGATTTTTAGGTCACGTTTTAGGTCACAAAGCTTTTCATCCTCCAAGTTTTCCCCTCAGACCACAAAACAACTATCTCCCCAAACCTTTAACTGAGAGCATATGAGAGAGATGATTTATATGGCCTCACAGACCACCGAGCACTAACCCTAGAGACCTGATGAAAGAAATAAGGCCTCCGAAGAAGAAAGAAGTAAGGTTTCTGAAGATGACAGGAATAAGGTCTCTGAGGAATGCACCTTAGCTGCTATGGTACCTGAAAGATGCAACTGTGCTTTCTTTGCCAGGGGCTACAACACAGGAGGTGATCTGATCCAACAAATATCATACTCCATGTGGGCACTAACATCACGTGTGAATACACCAAGTGCAAGGCGCCTTTATGGTCTGGTGCACATTTGCCTTGGAGTTTTGCAGCACCTATCACTGGTGAGCTCCAAGTTCCTGGTGGTGCTAGGGTTGAATTAGGGAGCACTGTAATGCTCCCTAGAGCACACCTCTTGCAGCGTGGGTTCAAAGTCATCCAACAGACAGCTCTCTGCACATGCACAGTAGGTTCCTAAGAACTGGCAAGTGTCTCAGACTTCACTGCTCCAGAGGACACTGTCTGGACATACAGCACACGAACCACAATGTATCATAGTAATTCAAACCACAGCTCTTCTATCTTTGCACTGCAGCAGCCACCAGCGTAGGAGGTACCCAGACAGTGGCCCCCTTCAGCTGAAAGATGGAATGTGCAGAAACCACCCCCAAATCTCAGTGTCTACCACTCTCCCAGTCTGGAGAGGGAGCATGGTCCTCAACCATTCTCAAAAGGGGGAGAGAGAGTCCTGGGCTTTTAGAACGATGCACAAACATTACTGCCTGGCAGCTGGCAGGGAGAGGAAAGTGCGGTCACCATGGTAATTCTTCGCCTCATTAAACTGCAATGTAACCTCTTGTGTCATTACATGCAGCCATTGCCAGCACACCTGCCCTGTGTACAGCACTGCACACTGCTTGTGTGCCCACGCGGACAGCAACCCTCTGCCCGCAGCCCCCCGTCCCCTGCGGTGCGACAACCTTGCCCATATATGACACACAACATGTACGTGCTGAGCAATACACATTCCCTCAGCTCTCTCCCACTTTGATCACCTGTGCCTCTAGGTAACCAGCCAGGCTTGCAGTCCCTAATCCTACAACTATAGGTCTCTGTGCTGCACAGGCATGAAATGCTTTAGAAGCACTAGATCAAACGTGCTCAGCCAGCCACCAACAAACACCCACCCTGCCTTGCCACAACACCTGCCTACAGCTCTTGCAGTTTATTCTTGGATGCATTTTGTTTTCATGTTGTAGAATGAACAAGGAATGAATGAGACAGAGCTGAATTTATTTTCTCCTGTTTCTGTCTCTGAGGAAAAAAAAAAAATCCCTGAGAAACAGATCTATAAGGAGAAGACTACGTGCCTCTCTGCAGTGCCAACTCACAGGAAGCTGGTGGTCAGATCACTGGGTGCTCCTGACTGAACCCTGTTGCTCACATTTCTTGGCAGGTAACTAGAGAAAGTCAATCCAAATTTCATTTCTTCTCAAAGCACTCTGTGGGTCCCTGCAGGAGGGCTCAGTTCCCTGCTGATAGCGGGGAAACTGAAGTCCAGAAAAGCAGTGACTGATTTTATAGCATAGCAGAAGCATGACAGATAAGAGCCATGAGCCGAGTCCCCAGCTCCTCTGCTACACAACAGCCAGGTATCACCCCATATTAAAGGATGAAATTCAGCTTCCTGTTATACCACCAGACACAGCCTGGGGACCTCTCCCAAGCTACCACTATCACATCGGGTTCCCTCAGCTCTTCCAGAAGGTGCTGGTGTGATTAGAGGTTGGGCAGTGTTTCTAAGGTGGGCACAGACCTGCCCTCAGCCACACATACATGACAGCTCCAGCTCACACAGTCCATGGGAGCCAGCAGGAATAGACTTGGTGGAGCCTCAAGTTCCTATATTGGATGGTGCAAATGTCCTTTTCTGCTTGTGCTGTGGTGAGTTTTAACTAGCATGTAGCAAAGAAAGACAGTCAGATGGTCCATATCACGAGGGGAGAATCACCCGAGTCTGACAGGGTTGCTAAGAACCAAGTCCTGCTTGTTACTGCTATATAGCTTGTGTGCTCTATACATGTGGAGTACAAAATACTCTGAGAAGTGCTTCAGGAAAAACATCCCCTTTAGAGAGCTCACAGAGATACCTGCCCATATCCTTTTGGATCCACCCTCCTGTTTGTAAACCTTTCAAGCTCACCTTGCTAATTTCAGCTCTCTTTCTCTTGAGGTTCCCTACCCCTTCTAAAGGCACCTCAACATGACCATGTTGAGGGCATGAATGCCCTAATCTGAGTATGATCCAGACAATACAATCAGTAATCTGATGCACATGTGTGAGGAGACAACTGAAATGGGATTTCCCCACCTGGCCACCTGGCATGTCTGGATATGGCAGCCCAGTTCTCCCAAGACTGGTCAGGGTTGCACATCTCATCACAGGGTATCAGGGGTTGGAAGGGACCTTGGAGATCTTCGAGTACAACCTCCCTGCCAGAGCAGGATGATATAATCCAGCACAGGTCACACAGGAACACAGCCAGGTGGGTTTTGAAAACTCCAGGGAAGGAGACTCCACAACCTCTCTGGGGTGCCCGTTCCAGTGCTCTGTGACCCTTAGAGTAAAGAAGTTCCCCCTCATGTTAAGGTGGAACCTCTTGTGCTCCAGCTTACAACCATTCCCCATTGTCCTATCCCAGGGCATGAGTGAGAAGAGGCTGTCCCTTTCCTCTTGACACTCAGCCCTCATGTATTTATAAACATTTATCAAATCCCCTCTCAGTCTTCTCCTCTCTAGACTAAATCATCCTCTCCCCCATCTCGAGGAAGCGACAGAAACCTGCACATTGCAATTCCCTGCTTCCCCCTTTCCTCATCCCCATCATCACTACCTGCACGCCTGGCTGTGGCTGAGCTCAGGTGCCTCCAGAGGCACAAGCCCTGCTTTTAGCTCTGTACGGGATGTGGGACCCATGAAGAGTCCATGCTGCTTGCAGAGCCCACGACCAACCGGTTGGGTTGCTCCAGCCCGGAGAAAAACACCTAATGCCTGAGCACACACTCCCCTCTTATGGCCGTGCCCGATACAGCACTCGGGCCTGCAGCACCTCCACTGGAGATGTGATTTTTCTGCAAATGTTGACATTTCCCACAGCTGTCTCTTAACGCTTGTCGGGCGCAGACGCCTTTCCCTTGCACTTGCGGGGCAAGCACAGAGCCAGCCCTGCCACCCCATTTGGCTGATGCTGATCGACATACACACTGTGAGCCACGTGAGCAGGAAAGACAACTGGGTGCTCAGTACATGTCCTGCCTGCAGCTTCACTGTCTTTCCGATGGGATTATCCATCCCTCGTGCTGGGGCAGATTTCCCTGATGGTAGGCTACATCCTCTAATGTCTTTAATTTCCTTGAGTTAAGCATTACTTTTATTTACTTTGATTCTGAAGAGAGACTTTTTAACTACTTAGTTATGGGTAGCTTAGGATTCTGTTCAATTACTCCCTCGCTCGCTCCATCGCGCTGTATGGCAAAGCTCTCTCTCTTCTATCCAAACAATAATATCCTTGCCAAAAAGCAAGGCAGCAGCCTTCTGTTTTCCTGTACTGATGTTTTTGTCTGGATTGAGCTTCGGATAGCTGGTTCTTTCTTTGCTCTCATCACCACTAATACCACAGCAATTCGCTGCACAGAAGGGGTAGTTTCCCCTTACATCTAACCTATGGCCACCTTCCCCCAGCCATCAACCAGTTCAGTTCACTGACCTGAAGGAAAACTGGTCAATTTTCCATGGGATAATTTTCTGTTGTATCAGTGAGTTCAACTGACTGACTTTGCAGGTAGAAAGCTGAGTATTAGAAAAAAACCCAAACTCCTTTAGCCATGTCTTTTGTCAACAATCTCCATTCACCCAGTTTTTCTAAAGAGAAGAGGCAGAAGAATGAGAACCTGCAAAACTGTGCTTGGTATCTTAAAGGGCACAAACTGCTTGCTCCTTCCTATGCTAAGAGTACTATCCTCACCATCTCTCTTCTTCTCTACAGTATGATGTTTTCTCACATCCTCTTTGTAAATGCATCAGCAAGGGATTATCAACAAAGACACATTTTCAATGGAACACTGTTTTTAGGTCTGTTCTTCATGCTCCAGGTGAATAAGGAGGAACCTGTCCAGTCTCCTGTAGTACCAACTACACTGTCAGAAGCAGCAGCAGTAGTAGTTGTGGTCCTCCTTGAAGTTAACCATAGCAGCCTGATCATGCTGTGCTGAGCTCAGTGCCCTTTACCAGAGTTTCTCAAGAGTGCTCTGCAGCTGTTGATAAATCGAGACCACATCTGCTCTGAACTTGTTTGCCAGAGTACTGACAGGAAGAGGGTTTGGGGTCACTTCAATAGTGCCAAAGGTCATAGGCACAGATTCTCAAAAGTATTTAAATCACCTAAAAAGAAGTCAGGAATTAAAATATCATGAGGTCTGGGTCCTAATGAGTCTACAGTTATATTGGTATTCAATGCTTTTGCTGATCGAGCTGATAGCGCTTGGAAAAGTTCTGCTCAAAAAAGAGCCCTATTCTGCTGACATAAGCTGCCTGCACACAAGGAATGCTTCACTGGTACAGCTCTGCTGCTACAGCGATATCACACGCATTTACATGTAAATTAGGGCTTTGTTTATACTGCACAGATGCAGCCTTTCACTTCACCCTGCATGGGTAGGGGAGAGGGAAGGTAATGGTCTCACTACTCACATTCGATGGACTAAGAAAACAAGACACAAACAAAATGAACTCCAGGGATGAATATCACCCAACATGGGTGGCAGAAAAGGCAGGGACCCTGGCCATAGGTTACGGTCATGGGACTTTCTTCACTGACAGAAACAGGGAGACAAATGGATGAGTTATTAAATAGGAGCCTCATCACGTCAACTATGCAAGATGTGTTCGAGGTGGAGGGGCTAGGAATGAAGGCACTAGGGAGCCCAGAACTTAGGAAACTGAGGCCTGTTTAGATGCACAAAGCACTGCCAGAAAGTAACTGAATCTGACACCTAAAAAGTTTCTACTACACTGGTGAACTCACCAGGATGAGGCATGAGCAACAACAAATGTCCATGGATGGACATGAAAGCTGAAGCAGTACAGTTGATTAACAACTTATCACAGGAACTGAGTAAGAGATTAGAAGCTACTGAGATTGCTTTCAATCACTGCTGCCCAAGCAAACATGCAGAGAATACCTCTCCATTCTGCCAATACTCCTGTATCTCAGCCATAGACTCTGCCAAGCCATATTTTCATTTACAAAAGCCAACATAAACCATGAATGATAAAATAACTGATCCCATCTCAGCCATTCATTCACAAACCTGCATCTCCTGCTCTAGTAAACTACATATCTGACACAAAGTGAATTGCACTGTAGGACAAAACTCATAATTTTTGCTAGAAACGTTTTAACCCATATGATCTTCTTTCAGTGACAAGTACTAAAGTTCCTGGAGCTACAGCCTTTGTAGGTCCCACAGAGGCAGTAAGTGACCTAAGAAGACACATCATCACACAGTTCCACTGTGATGGCACAAAGAAAGATTCAAAACTCAGGCTCCAGCTAAAGCAGGTGTTGTGGTGAAACATCATGAAAGTGGGCAGATATTAGTGCTGGCCTTAAGTTTGGTGTAAGATTCAGTCTAGCTCCATTTCAGAGATGCACCAATCTCCATTCCTAAATGCCGCACAGATCACTGCCCAAAAGACAGGCAAATGTCCAGAAATTTGAACGGGGAGGGAGATGTCTGGATCGATGGGGACGGACAGGGACATGACTTTCTAAGTACTGTTTTGCACAGGAATGTTTGGGACAGGAAGAGAAGCAGAAAATAGAAAAGGTGGCTCCAAACAAGCTAGGACAATCTTGTTTGTCACCTCTGACTGAAACCTAGAGAAAAACTACTCAGTACTGGCTCAAAGAAAGCTGGAGTCACATGCAAAGAAATAGTGTCCTGCTGCTTGATTCCCTCACACCACTGGAAACATGAGGTTAATCATATTTTGTAGCAAAAAAAAAAAAAAAAAAAAAAAAAAAAGGTAAATACTGTTATCTACTTCCCTCCTAACTGAAGGATTACATTTCTGGAGAGCTGTATTTATCACAAAGAATAAAAACTGTAGGCAGTGTTGTGTTAAGGGTGAGAGGAGACATCTGCTTGCCAGACCCAAGGCCTTGCACTGAGCAGTTTTGCAGTCAAAGGTATGTCTGAGAATTCTGTCTCAGAGCCCTGGCTAAGGGGCTTGCACTGAGATGGTAGTTAACTGCTTCAAAGCCTGGTTAGGGGCTTGCACTGAAACAGGGTAAAAGTTCAAATAGATATGTTTAATTTATTAAAGTGAGAGGTAAGTTCAGAATTGCCATCAATAAATGCACTAACTGCAAAGGCATAATTGAGCTCGACTTTATAATTCATGGGTAACATCCGATGCAGGTGGAGACGGAGGCCTGAGTTATAGCGCTAATAGATAATAGAAATAAAAGCTATATCGTATATCAGAGGTGCAGCTCTTACCAAGAAGCTGTCCCTGTCTTGGAAGGAGGAAGAAGAGCACAGCCCATCGACCATCTCTGCTAGACTTTCAGTCTTCTCCCCCCTGAGAGGTGTATTCCCTTTGAGATTTTTATATCCTACTTCTGTCTGTCCCTGCCTTCTAGGTGACATTTAGCATGATTTGGGTGGAGAGCTGAGTGACATAGTTATGTACTTTTAGTACGTGTAGTCCGTTAGGCTCATTATCATACTTAGGGGTGTAAACTTTAAAATTAATTTTGCTATTAATTAGGCAAAGGTCTCCACTCGGACACTCTGGCCTTCAAGATTTATGTAAGAGTTGCTCGCTCCTGTTGGTTTAGCCAAAACAGGACCGTCTTATCTTCACAAGACTCCCTCCTTCAGCCGTTTAGCTGCCAGCTTAGTGGATCTCCAGCCCGAGAGATAGCACAAGAATCTCATGGTCACAAACATCTCAACCTTTCTCCTGAAGCACACTAAGTTAGCTGTATTCCTGTCTCACAGCAAGCTAGGCCATTATAGGGGGTTAGGTCAGTCTGTCATTAATCCCCTCTGCCACACTGGATTCGCTCCCATGTCCTGTTCTGCTGGCCAACACCCTGATCCTACACATGTCATTCCACCCCCTCTTACATCTGTTTTCTTGTGGCTCATCAGACCTGTATTAATACACATCTTGCAGTTCCTGGTATATCCTCTCAGGCCTCTTGCATCTCCAATCACAAATTTCCTGTCCTGACTCCTTTCGCATTTCACCACAAGAACATTACACAAACATGGTGGTTTCTCCAGGAAAACAAACTGAACAGCAAACAGTTCATCACATTTACAAATTCTGATCCAAATTAGTGCTCAGAGATAGGTTCAGCCAAGGCTTCACTGAAAAGAAAAACAAAACAATAGAGGAGAAAATAGTCTGAAGAGAGTCTTCTTAGCATTGCATAGTTTTAGAGGTTAATTCCAGGGTATTCTTCTTTGAACCAGTGAAATAGAAGCTGTGGTGAGCCTAGAACTGTAACATTCACAGCAAAAAGTGTTAAGGACACAGAGGGTCTTTCATGACACAGAAACACAATTCTCAGCCTAACTAAACTAACTCCATTGTTTAGAAAGATGTCCTTACCTCCCCTTGCCTCCATCAGAAGGAAGCAATCCACTGTGGACATTCATGGTTTACCTACTTATCAAGACATGCTGAGGACAAATGATGGTCATTCCTACACCAAGCTATCCAGCCTTCCAAGCATCACTCCCTCTTATGAGCTATGCCAAGGCCTCACCAGGTTTCCATGAAGTTTATCTAGGGGCCTGACAAATTTTCCTGGGGCACGCTTATAGCTTTTTTCAAGGGCTATAAGATCACCAAAGAGCTTTCCACATTTCTGCTAATTCTTCTCCCATGCTTCAGACAGGGATTCTGCCATTCAAACCCAAGCTAAAAACCAAGGTTCACTGCTTCCCTGAAGTCATTTTCCAGCACAGTCCCAGCAGTTTCAGCACTAGGTTGCTGCAATTGTGAAAGAAAAACAGAAACCAGAAACTGTACTCACCTCAGAGCACAGAATCGGTCTGCCCAAATGGCAGCCTTTTCAATCCCACCTTCAGCACTTCAGCTTTCTTCAGCCTGTACCTGGAGACTGAAGATTAAGTCATCTGAAAAATGCAAACTTCTTCTCAGAGCAGCCTGCCTGCTATTAACTGCCCTGAATGCAATAGCTGAGCCACTGCCTAACCTGTCTCTACATTGCAAATATAGAAGTAAAGACTTACATTTATTTCTGATGACAGCCACGTTGCAACCTTCCATCAGGACCCTGCATACCTCCATACCAAATTGTGTCTCACTTATCAACTTTCTCCTTTATCAAATGAAATTCTTCTTCTCAGTCGCATCTCAGTGATGAGTCTGTTATCTCTTAGCAGTGCAGAATGCCCTTGTTCTCTCCATTTGGGATGTTGGAGTGGAAAATTTTTCTGCTACACTTCTCTGTTCCAGTGGTTACTCAGTTGGTCCATCTTGAAATTGCCCTTCTGCTGTCTCCAAACTTCACAAGTCTGCTCTGTGATCCCCAGACCTACAGGTGGTTAAAAATAGTACCCACTGACTCATGTCAGTGATGTAAGGTCTCTGTTGATACGAGCCTGCTGCACAGCAATCCCTGCCTGTCTGACTTGGTATGTACAGTCCACTCTTACTTTTGACTCAGTACATGTTTGGATACAGTCCTTTGCTTCATTCAGCTGGCTGGGTAAGGCTGTTTGCTCTGCCAGCTCACAGGAATAGCATCCTTGAGACCTAAAAGGAAACACAGAACTGAAATTTACTGTTCTGAGTTTATTTGTTTCCTCTGTCTTGCAACTGTGTGGTCCAGAGGCACAAGCTGCAGCCACCTGCATGCAGGAGTGTACATGTAACCATGAAGCCATATCCGAGCTGCCTGCAGGTGTGACTCTGGGAGCTCTGTGGGATGTGCTAGGTGCTACCTATGGCAGAAGCTGTGCCCTGGGATGACACCTCCACAATAGGATTTGTCTCTATGGATAGCCTGGACTCCTCTATCACTGCAGCCCCAGGGTGAGCATGGCCTTCCCCACCCCCTGTACTGTGTCAGAAGGGCCAGATGCCCCTTAACCAGGTTATGTTGACCCCACCCTAAGGGCAACCTGGTTCCCTGGTGATGAGGTCCCATGTGCAGGGAAGCACTGTAGCCACTCTTTGAGACAGCCCAGTCCTGCACGAGTTAACCAGGGGCTCCCTTAATGCTTTTTCTTTCTGTTTCCTAAACCAAACCCAAAACCATTGCATTTTAAGGTTTCATGCTAGCTAGGTTTAAGGACAGATAAAGCAGTCGGCAAGTACCTTCACGTGGAAGGGCTTTGGACTTTAATTGCACAGGTAGCATGAGAGTGAGATCCAGTGTCTGGCAGGTGAGGCAGCTTATCCTCTCCAGAAAGGAGGCATTAGCAGATGAAATGCCTCTGTATGCAGGTAGTCAGAGAGTAGAGGGTGCTGCCCAACACATACCCTCTGAGTACAAGCTGATAGACCATGTGCGCCCCTTGGCCCAAACTGGTCAGCATAATCCAATCTGTGCTGTTCAACAGGAGAGGAGACAGGAGGAAAATGGCAACAGACAGCTATGGCAACAGGAGGGAAAAAATCCTACCAAAAAAGCCCCACCTACAGTATGCGGACCCTAGTACACTCATTTTTTGCTCACTCATTTTCTTTTCTCATTATATTTGTTCATTTCCTTACAGATCAACTCTGCAAAAGCCCCACCACCACCACCACCTTATCCAGAAAAAGCTCATCAGCAAGAATGGGCCCTGTGCCCCTTCCTCCCAGCACTCCTAACTGCACCTACACTGAAGCAAGTCCACTTGCACAAGCACGCGAAGTGCTGAACAGGGCTGTTCGCTGCTTTGATCACTAGGTCCTTCCTAGCAACACCAGTCTCCCCCATGCTCCTGTCCTGCAACACGAGACAGGGGGCACAGCCCATCCCATCTTATCTGATGGCTTTGTCTCACTGCATACCGAAACCGGGTGAAGAAAGAACGCTTCTCAGGCAAGTCCATACCTGCTTTAGTGGCAGTCAAGATACGGGAGCGGCCACAGACAGAAAGAAAAGGAACAAGGTCTCACACCCAGCCTGTGCTTGTTACCCCATAGCCACAATTTGTATCCCTCACTACAAAAAGCCTGCTGGTCCACAAGCGACCCAGAGATATGAAGAGTACTGGACACACACTGCTGCCTACAAATAGGCTGAAACCAGGCTGCGAAGTTCTCCAAAGTCTTCCAGAGAAAAATTACTGTCTTTCACAGAAGCTAATACACTTTTGTTCAAAACTCCTAAATTTGTATTGAATTTGCAATGAGATGCATGACAGAGGCTCCAAGATGTGACTATAACGCAGAAAAATAACCATCAGTAGTAGCAAATCAAAAAGAAAAGGACAAGACCAGTCTCTCAGATTCATCTGCTTCAACTTGATAACTTTCCATTGTTAGTTTACTTCTGATTGTTTCAGGTTAACACTCTAAGATACACCACAGCCCTTCCCTCTCAATCACGCTGAAGAAATCAAAGGTCACATTCTTCCAGCTCTTCGGTGTGCGATTAAATGCATTAGGCTGTTTTCTTTCCACCAGTTAACACTCCTGCGACTCAGAAACCTCTGGATGCTTTCCTCTCCCCACTCCCTCGCCAAGATGTGTACAAGTTGTACAACAGCACACAAAACCAGATGCTTTCTGGTTTGCAGAGCACCATTCCTGTGATGATGTCTGTGTGGTATTTGGCAACCCAAACTTTCCTAAGGTTGGTAATACCTACCCTCAAATTAAACACTGCGTTGTTTACCTGGTCTTTGAATGACATATGTATTTCTAAACCTGTCAGAAAATACTCTAATTCATAGCCAAATATACAACGATTTTTAAAACAGCCACAGGCAGTTAACAGCCTGGCAGGTTCAGCTGCTAGGGACACCAGCTCAGCAAGGCAGCCAAACACACACCTATCTTTAAGCCCAAATTTAAATCCCATTGATTTAAGCTTTGCCTGGAGCTTGTCTGCAGGGCTTCCTATCAGGTTCTTCATAGATAGACCTCTCCCAAGCCGATCCCGGGCAGGACCGGGTGCTACAGTAATTAAGTCTGACCTCCTCAAAGAGCCCTCCAGAGTTTCACCTAGGGGCTCTCCGGTCAAACCGGCCGCGGGCTACTTGATCTTTCTCACAGCCCATCACGACACAGCCCAAGGCCTGCATGTCCCGGGGCAACGCCCTGGCTCCGGAAGGACGCACTTCACTCATCATCTTCCTCCACGAGAAAGAGCGAGGGCAGGAGAGCGGCTCCCTGGCTGCCTCCTCCCGCCATGGCCCTCTGCCCGCTCCAGCGACTGCGGTGCCCCGAGGACAGAGCTGCTGCCGGTAACGGAAGCAGCATCAACCCGCTCACCTCTACGGCACTGCCCTCTTCGCGTCAGACACAGCGTTTAAGGACGCACAAGGACGCACCAGGGCGCGCCGCGGGGCGGGGCAGGGCAGGGCAGGGCAGGGCAGCGCAGCGCAGCGCAGCGCAGCGCAGGGCAGGGCAGGGCAGGGCAGGCTAGGCTAGGCTCACACGGCCGGCACCCCCGCACACCTTGCCCAGCCACAGCCACCGCGGCCGCTGGGTCGCCTCAAACACAGCCGCCTCACACTCTGCCCCGCGAGCCCGCCTCGACGCCCACCCATTGGCTGCAGCCTCAGCCACCGCCCTGCTCCTCCATCCTGTTATTAGACACGCCCCGATGTTCGCTCGTGGATCTCGTGCTGTGATTGGATAGCTTGTCTCCATTTCTGCGTTCCCGGTTCCAATCTCAGCCAAGTGATTGGATAAAGTTCACCGTTTGGCTCCACCTCCCTCCGAACTTTCTGCTTTGCGATTGGGTAAACCCCTTCCTTCCCCTCACTCCCCTCCCATCTGATTGGCATGCAGGGCTCTCATTGGGCCTGTCCTCTAGGCCGCGCCTTCTCTCTCTGGCCTTTGCCGCCCATCTCGCACGCGCGCTGTTGCGTCATTGCGGAGCCCGTCCCTGAGTGTGACGTCGCCGGCGGCGATTGGGGAAAGTGGCGGATCGCGCTTCCGGTGCGGCGCGGCCGGGCGGGCGGGGGCGGCGGAGCGGGAGCAGCGGTGCGGAGCTGGCGGGATGGAGAGACCCGAGCGGGCTGCGGCGGCGCTGGGTGCCCAGCCCCGCGCCAATGGCTGCAGCAGCGGGGCCCACGGCGCGCTCCGCAACGGCTACGTGCGCGGCCTCTCCGCGCCCGACACCCAGGTGTGCGCGGTGGGCGCCCTCCGCCGCCCGGGCGGGGCCAGCGCTGGGGTGAGGCGGGGCGGTGGGTGGCGGTCGCCGAGTCTCGGGGTCTCCGGTGGCGGGCAGGACTTGTGGGTCCGCCCCCAGTGCACTCTGCCAGGCGAGCGCCGCCTCGGTGTCTCGGGACGCTGCCTCGTCCCTCTGCGAGCCGCCGGCGTCCTCCGGAGGAGCCTGCAGCCTCCCCCCGCGCCGTGCCGACGGCAGGAGGGCGCCGGGAAGCTACCGAGACGTCGCTGTCGGGGAGTTCTGCAAAACTTCGCTGGCCGGCGGGGCTCGGGTTTGTGCCCCCTGGCCCTCGCCTGGGAAGGGGGGGGCAGCGCCGTAGTCACGGGTCTGTCTCGGGGGCTGCTGTGCCCGGCGACTGTTTGTTCTCCGGGCTGGTGCCATTACATGGAGCAGCCGGCCCGCGGGTCGTGGCGGTAACTTTACTGCAGGATTTTTGTTGGCAGCAGAGCTTTAAGCTTAAACCTCTCCCTAATGTAATAAGTCCGTGCTTTAGAAGCAAAGATTTTAGCACTGGTCTTCACCACCGTTTTATTGTTGCAGGTGTGATGCACAGTGGGCTACGGGTACAAGTGGCCTTGCGCAGGGATTTCCTTCTACAGAAGAGTTAAAAGTTGATGCAGCACTTCCCATCTAGCTGTAGGAACAACCTGTGATGCGAGCGTCTGTTTGTGCTTTCAGGCTTCCAGTTGTTTCTCTGCAAACCACTAAACTTTTGTGTTGTAGGTGCTTAATGGTTCTCATGAAGGCAGTCCCAGTAGTATGGAACAGGTCACATTTCCTTGGACACTTAAAGCTGTTTGAGAAAAGCCTTCTTCCATTGTCATCCTTCCTGTTGCTCCTTGTTTTCACTCCTGTGCTGTAACTTCTGTTTTTCCTGTGTAGGCTCGTGCAGTCACTGCGTGAACCAGATTAAGTACTGATGCAGGATAAAACAACTTTTTCTTTTTTTTTTTTTTTTTTTTTTTTCCCTGAGTTAACTTTAACTTGAGACATAAAGTGTATTTTTTTCACTGGATGGGTGCTCATAGTCTTGCCCTGGTGCTTGGGAAGTGATGGCACAGCACTGGGAGTGAACAAATGGAGGAGGTGGGTACAATGCCCTTGTTTGGCAGTGCTGTCACCTTGTACTGATGTGCGGGGCTATGGCACCAGTAGTCTTCCATTTCAAATACCAAGGCACCAAGCATTACAGACTATAAAGCTGTAGGTATTAATCTTTGAACTGAGACCAAGAGTGGTGTTGGTGAGTGTTCTGAAAGCTATTTCTGCCCCCCCCCCCCTTTGTAAAAAAGAAGGTTGCAATACATTTACATTCTGTTTCAAAAGAACAGAGAATTGCAATAAGGCAGCTTTTTCCTCAAAGATTTTTTTCAGCTATTTATTTGGAAAACATGGTAGATGCAGCATGTGAATGGAAAAGCCATCAGTGTCAAACTGAGGAAGCTTAAAAACCTTGCTGTTCTATGAGACATTCTATTCAGTTAGTACCTTGCATGTGATACTATGCTGAAATGTGTCTTGGAAGCCCCAGGCATTTGAGAACTATTTGTAAAAGGTGGGAAGGCCCATCAGAGAAGTGTTTGTGAGAAACCTTAGCAAAAAGCCAAAGTGTAGTGGCATTGTCAGATGATGTAAAAAGAGTATAATATAAAGTTTTGCAGTAAAGCAGAGATTATAATTAGGAGTCTTGCATTTTTTTTCTCTATGATTTTATATAGTCCAGATTGCTAACTTAAAAAATGTTAGAATCTGACTGAAAGAAGAGACTGATTAGGGGCACAGCCATGTGCAGCTTTCAGAAATTGCATCAGTGAGGGGAGCTTAGAGCTGCCAAAGATATGATCTCTGGTGTATCACAGATTTGGCTACTTGACTGGCTTTCTGTTGTTTGTTGGGCTTTTATACAGGAGAAATGAAACATGTTAAAGCTTATTGTGTGTTGAATATATTTCTCTGTGTATGTATATATCTATACTACGTACATGCCACATACAACACTTGAAAAATCTCCAAGTGAAGAGACCTGTGAAATGCAATGTAATCAAGGACCAGAAAGGAGGCAGCTTACATGTCAGAGTGCAATTCCTACTTAGAAAAAAGCAGAAAAGTAAGGGTGAGGGGGAAAAGGTGCTTTTGCAAGAATGCCTATGACTGGTCCTTGAGAGAAGAGGCAAGAAGAGATCTAGATAAAATGGATATATTGATGGGAAGAGAAGGGATAGGAAAGCCATTAGTATAAAGAAGTGTTGCAGTCACTGATGATTTATCTGGAAAAGCCTGGAGCATGTGAGAGGAGAGCTTAGAGACAGGGTAGTACATCATTGTGCCCTCCTGTAGGGCTTGATGGTGCAGGGAAGTTTTACTCATTTTTAAAGATATGAAAAAAGGAGTCTACCTCTACAGAGGACATCTCTGTTGTGGTTACCCAAGCTAGTTTGGGGGATTTTTTTGGTTGGTTTGTCTTTGTTGTGTTTTGTTGTGGATTATTGCGTGTGTGTGTGGGTTTTGTTTGGTTTTGTTTGGTTTTACCCTAAAAACCAAACCAAAACAAAAAACTTTGTTGTTCACTTTCATTTTTAAATGGTTGTATTACTTCGTCTCCTGCTGGGTTCTGAACTGATAATCCTTCCCCTCAGTAAGAGGAGAGGGGAACTTGCTGCCTGTAAAGACTGTACAGCAACTGACTTTTGGCTACCTTGGAGATCAATGAAATATCATTGGTGGTGGCAAAATTAGTAATTTGAAGTTAGGGTTTCAGCATATTTTAATAACCCCATTCTGCTAAAATACTAAGATAAATAACTTTTTCTTTTGCTCTCATGGGAAGTCCCATGTTCAACTTTGATTCTGCTAACAGTTAATCTGTTTAGAGATTTAAATTCACTGCAACAATCTCACTATAAGCACCTTAATTAAGAGACTGAGAAAACATCTGCCAATTAAAAATTATGTGATATTGGAGAGAAGTAAGTAACTTACTTTCTGACTCTGTAGATTTAAGGGGGTGCAGGGTTAGGAAGAATAGAAATCTGTAGATAGACTCAACACTAATTTAATGCTCAGTGTAATACTTCACTATGTAAAATGAAAGCCTGACATCTCTAAGGGTATTGTCATGATGCGAGGAAATGAACACAGCCAGGAGAAAGAAAGCGAATCAAAATGAAAGAATAGAGAGGTTACCTTTTCAGGTTGTGCATCCTTCTGCCTTTTATGTTCTTCTAGTCTGTTGGAGAGAATGTTAAGTGAGTTCAGTAGAAAAATGGTATTTTTGATTTATCAAGACATTTATGGGAATAACGAAGAGTGCAGGGAAAATGTCTTTTTCTTTCTGCAATGCAGAAATTAAACTGAAATGTATTTCTCCACTGGAGTGTTTTGCTCTGAAGCAAATGGCTAATGGTTTTCTAATACTGCACCTGAAAAAAAAATTCTTACTTAAAATAGGGAGATTGGGACATAATTAAGGGGAAGAGGTGCCCTTATTTTCCATGAGAACAGATTTTTTTAGTAATGTGGTTTTTTGACTTGTTAATTGAGCTTGTCACTATAGAATGCTTTTGTTAGGCTTGTAGATGTTGAAGAGGAGATACTTTGAAACTAAGAAAATAATTAGAAAATGGTGTTTAGGTATCAAGTTCTTTATTTCTTTTGTGTGTGGTATCTCCAAGTCAGTTAGATGGGTCCTGGAATGCTATAAAAAATTTTAATTTCCCTGATGTGTGTAGAAGGTCTTCAAATGCCATACTCTGGCAGTCTCCAGATAGCTTATTGCATACATGCTTTTGTAAACAAGGTCTCATACTACTTCCTCAGGAAGACAAGGAGCAGTTGGGCTGAAGAGAGTGGGAGGACTGTGGGATTTGCATTCCTTTAAAACTGTCACAGTTCTTGAATTCTTACAGCTCATAATGGGCAGCTGTAGTTTTCTTTTGTCTTGTTTTTTTAGCAAAAGCTTTGGTGTGTACATGCTAAAACTAGCTTGTGTGGTCCTCTGATCTGTTGCTACTGCTTGTACACTCATGAGATGCTTCATGATGCAAGGCAATGTTTGCTTCATCTTGATTTTTATAGATGCTTTTGCTGGGATTCAAATTAATGTAGCTTCTTTGGGAGAGCACAGTTGCAAAAATGAGTGCAACACATACTTGAAGTTTTTCATGTTACAGTGTGTTAGTGGTAGGAGCAATGTGAATAAGCCCTTGTTTCAAATGAAGGTTAAAAATAAGGTAAAGATGTTAAATAATTGCCCTATCCACTGGTATAAAAGGGAATTTGAGTACAGAATTGTGTTTGGTTTTGTTTGTTTTCATTTTGTTTTTTTCACCTCTGTGCACAAATTTAAAATGCAAATGTTTCTGATTTAAAAAAAAAAAAAAAAAAAAAAAAAAAAAAAAAACCCAAAACCTAAATCTCATTACTTTATTTACAAAAAAAACCCCCAATCGTTTTAACTTACGCAGCATTTGTGAGACTGCATTTTGCGTACTGTGTACAGTTTTGAGCTCCCCAGGAAGATGCTGACATAGCTGCACGAATCTGTGAATGCAGTGGAGGGGCCCAGAGAAGCACAAGAGGTTGGAGTTCATAAGGTATGAGGAGAGGCTGAGAGAGCTGGGTTTGCTCAACCTTAGGAGGAGAAGACTCAAACATCTGGCTGGAGGATATAGAGAAGAGGGAGCCAGGGTCTTAGAAGTGTGTTGCAATAGGATAAGAGGCAATGGTTGTAATTTGGAAGAATGGGAAATGTTGATGGCATATAAGGAAAGTAATTTTTAAATGAGAGTAGTAAAATACTGAAAGAAGTTGCCCAGGGAGACTGTGGAACCTCCATCCTTGGAGGTGTTCAGGACTAGATTGGATGTGGCTTTCTGCAACTTGTAATTAGACCTGTTTTAGGCTAAGGGTTATACATGAGGACTACTGGAGGTTCCTTCCAATCTTGGTTATTCCATGGTTACAGAGAGAAACTCATGGATTGCAAGTGTTTGCCCAGGTTTAGACATTTAACATTTAATCCTTGAACCCTGGTAAAAATGTGTGCCTTAGGGCTTGTAGAGTGTACTCTGAGGCTTGCATCAGACCTGAGGAAAGAAATTATTACTTTCTTCCTTTTGTTTGGCTTTTTTGATTGACTGCATTTATTGTGTCAATAATACAGTACTGAAGCGAGCAGAGAAGTGGCCAACCTAGAAAAGACTGTTATCTCCTTCAGATGTTTTAATTGACAAAACTCTGTTCCTGAAAAAGTGTACCTCTGCATGAGGATACTTTTCTAACACCAAATGCAGTTATAACAGACTGAGCCTTTGTGGAAGGAATAGCTCCTTAACAATTTGGCTAAATGAATATTGGAGGCTATTATATTAAATTAGCAGATGTCATTGTACTTGTTGAGAAATTGTGTATCTGTACTGGTATGAAAAAAACCCACCCACAGTAGCTGTTGATGTGATTTGAATATGTGCTACTGACAACTCAGTCTGATTAAAGTGTTAAAATCTTGCCATCATATTAGGGCTGCATTTTAAATTTAACTGGTGATAAGCCTTAAATTCTGTAGTAAATTGTTATAAATATATGCAAGTTCTTTTTTTTTTTTTTTTTTTTTTTTTATTGGTGAGTGATGTGTCATGTATTTTCCTGTCTTAGCTGTACACCAGAAACACTATTTTCTTAAATGTCACGCTTTCAATTTGTTGGAAAAAAAGCTTTATCTTAATATCTATTGACTTGAGTTTGTGGAGGAGGAATACAAAACATTGGCCCAGCTTCAGCAAGGTTTCCAACTTTTTTTTTTTTTGCTTTCATTAAGAAATTACTCATAGAAAAATATTTTTTTTCTTATTGAAAAGTGTAGTCTTGAAGAATACTTGAAAGGAGTTGAAAAGTTTAGGAAGTAATGGGGCTTAATGTCTGAAAGTCTGGAAGTGAGAGCAAATTCTAAAGTATGTTAACACTTTCAGAGGTATCTGACAGCCTAGAGATTGACTTGTTGGTGAACTACTACAGATGTTTGCTGTCTTATGAAATCTTTGTTGTAAAACATGTTTAGTACTTAAGTATGCAATTAAAGAATTCTGTGTCAAAATGCTGTACACCTAAATTCTACTGAACATACTAGATAAAGTAATAGATTCAAGATAAACTGTCAGGAAAAAAAAAGTATATTCGGAGTACAATTCAAATTGTGAGCCATATGTAGAAAGCAAAAAAGCCCCAAACTAAATCATTCACTTGCTAAACAGGAAAAAACAACCCAAACAGCACTTAAACATTGTGAAGATTTACACTGTTTGTGTAGATGTGGCAAGTGCATCTTAACAAAAGAATGCCAAATTTGTTGGGAATAACTAGTTGCAAATCAAAATATTTGATAATGTCTGCCAACAAGAACAAATACTTAATTAGGAATAATGAGTGTTAAAGTCTGTTTTGTAAAACAATTTTCCCAATAGTGATTTTTAAATTTTGTTAATCTTTTTTAATGCTTAAAATATGATTTAAATCAGTTCATTCTAATTTTGGTAGTAAATACTTGGTCTTGGTCTTTTTACCCATGCAGAAGTCTGAGATCTGAAGTCCAAGAACAAAGCAGTGTAAGGAGAAGGGCTGGAGGTGACAGTAAAATTACCCCAGAATACCCTAACAGTTTAGAGCAGCGCCTGCATATAGTTTTCACCTACTGCTGTAGTTTCTGTGGTGCTGATTCCCTTGATCCTTTATAATAAATATGACTGCTTCTGAGAGTGAAGGCATATACTAGAGCAGAGATGCATTCTATATCTTTCCATTTTATTCCCTGTAGTTGGCAGGAATCTTTGACAAGAGAAATTTTGCATTCATTTTAAGTCCTTAACCATATCAAGTGTGCTGGTCCTTCTCTGAAGATCCTACTGTCCAAATTTAGAAAATGGAAAATGGTGAAAGGTACTAGTAAAAGCAAGTTTACTGCTAACTGCTGTTTATGAATTGCAATTTTTTTTTTTAATGCTCTGATAAAGAAGTTATCTTCACATTTAGTTGGATAGTGGCAGCTGTAATCAATACAGCATGCAAGTGGATACATTCTAGTATGAATTTATGCTCAGTGGGGTGAATTAAATGAGAACTATCTTTGTGTAGATATGATGCTACTCTGCCCCTAATGCTGGATGACCTGTAATCACGCTTAAGTAACTACAAAAGGTGTATTACGTGAGATGTTTTCCATATATGTCATTAAATAACTCGGGATAGGCAGAAATACTTTCTCTGTCTGTGGAGTTGGAGTTTCATTCTGATGTTACCTGACCTTAAGGCACTGCAAGATTTGATGCTATCCAGAGGCCAACAGGGTCTTTAAAGCGTAACTTTGTGCAGTAGTTGGGTAAGAACATCAGGCTGGGTGTGCTTGTGCTGCCTGGGCTTATATCCACAATCCCATCCTCTGTCCTAGACATGCTATCACGCTATTTATAATGTTTCTAATTTGCAGAATGAACTAAATTTCGAGTAAATTTTGTAATGTAATGTCTTGTGAATGAAACTTTTGTTACCAGATTGGGAAGGCAATTCTAGTCAGACTCCCTGATGTGTTCTGCTTAGACAGTCCTGTTTAGCTGTAGTTGTATGATACTGCTCAGTAACTGTTAGAATATTGTTTTATTTACTTCCTTAAGAACTTGGCCCACCACAGCTGTTACCTGTGGCTGATTGAAAATGCCATCTCTGTCATCTCTTTGCTGCCTTCTGTAACGAGCTGGGTGGTTCTCTCTGATTTTTCTCCTGTAGTTGAGTGAGTTTCTTAATGTGATGGTGCTCTTCTGTGTACTTGTGATCTGGGCAGTGCTGGAAAGAGAAATATAGGTGAGCATACACTTGGGTTTTTTTGAACCACACAATTAGGTGAATCCTGACTCTTTTTTTTTTTTTTTTTTTTTTTTTTTTTTTTTTTTTTTTTTTTTTTTTTTTTTTTTTTTTTTTTTTTTTTTTT
>JANHGN010023988.1:0-30844 GCA_024605025.1 Megaceryle maxima | reverse complement strand
CCCTGGAGGGGTTTCCAAGCCCCCCGTGGAGCTGTGGTGCTGAGGGACAGGGGTCAGTGGTGCCCTGGCAGTGCTGGAGGGACAGTTGGGCTTGATGAGCTTAAAGGTCTCTTCCAACCAAAATGGTTCTGTGATTCCATGAGTTATATGGTTCCAAGTCACAGAAGACCTGTTTTGGTAGAATGGTTTAGGTTGGAAAAGACCTTTAGGATCATTGAGGCCATGTCAGCCTCCTGCGAGCTGGTTTGCCCGCACATCTTGAGCTCTGTGCCCCGTCTGAGCTCCAAACTAACGGTATTCACACTGTTAGGAACCCCGCAATGCGGTGTGGCAACGACTCGGGCAGCGCAGCGGGAGGTAACGCTCCTTAACCCACGGCCAGCAGTGGGGGCAGCGGGCGTGGGGGCAGCAGCAGCGGGCAGGGGACAGGGGACAGGGGACAGGCGACAGCAGCAGCAGCGGCAGTGGCGGGCCGGCAGGTGGCGCTGCGGCCCTGCGGGTGAGCCGCGCGTGCTGCCGGCAGCGGCCCCGGCAGGGCCCGAGCAGCGCGGGCGGGGCCCGCGGGCGGGTCAGTAACGCCCCGCAGGATCCCGGCCTGGCGGGGGTGGGAAGGGACCTCTGCGGAGCATCTGGGGCCACCCCCCTGCTCCACCCAGCAGGGTCACCCAGAGCAGGGGGCCCAGCAGCGCAGGGTCCAGGCGGGTTGGGAATCTCTCCTGACAAGGAGACTCCACAACCTCTCTGGGCAGCCTGGCACGGGCTCCCACACCCTCACACCAAAAGAAGCTTCTGCTCAGATGGAACCTCCTGAAGTCCAGTTGGTGCCCGGTGCCCTTTTTCCGGTCACTGGGCACCACTGACCAGTCTGTACCCATCCTCTTGCCCCCCCTAAAGGGGCCCTTTAGCTCTTGCTCAGCATTGCTCAGCTCCCCTCTCAGGCTGCTCTCCTCCAGCTGCACAGCCCCAGGGCTCTCAGCCTGGCCTGGCCACAGAGATGCTCCAGGCCCTCTGTTGGACTCTGTTCCTTGTCTCTCTTGAACTGGAGAGCCCAGAACTGGACACAAGACTCCAGATGTGGCCTTCCTGGGGCAGAGCAGAGGGGCAGGAGAACCTCCCTCTCAAACTGCTGCCCACACTCTTCTGAATGCCCCCAGGAGCCCACTGACCTTCTTGGCCACAAGGGCACATCTCTGGCTCATGAGGAACTTGTACCCAGCACTCCCAGGTCCTTCTCTGCAGAGCTGATTCCCAGCAGGTCCCCCCTCAACCTGTCCTGTTGCAGGGGGTTATCCCTCCCCAGGGGCAGGGCCCAACATTTGCTCTGGATTTGTAAAACCCTGGCAGCAAGCACCAAGCACTGCATGACACGGACACAATAAAGGAACCCAGCCAGCGGGTCACCCAGAACCACACTCGTCAGGGAGAAGATGACCGTGAACTAGCCTGTCTTCCCCAGCAAATAAAACTCCCGAAGACCATTTGTAATCAAAGCAGTCAGGAGATAAGCTTTCCATCTCAGCCCCAAGATAGATCTTCTAAGGAAGATCCTGGTGGATTTGCAGTAAATTTATGGAAGTTTTAGTGCTTCTGACAGGCGGCTTTTGTATGAACGATGACACCAAAGGCATCAATAGCTACCTTTAAAAAACATAAGATGACACTTCTGTCTGGCAGCTAGGAAGGGGTTGTCCCCCACCATCCCACCTGCATGTCCAGGAGGAAGGACAAGCAGCCCTCACTTCTGCTCAGACTCCTGTTTGTCACCATTAAACCAGGAAATCTCTACTTTTAATGATTAACTACATTTCCAGAGATTAAAAAGCAAAAGACTGAAGACTAGAGAGACATGACACTGAAATAAATCCCAGTCTATTTTTAATTATTAATTTCTGAGCTACTTAAGATCTCCCTTCCTGAAGGTAATACTGTAGCCTTTCATCACCTCTGTACACATGGGGACTGAGGGGTGGCTGTCCCCAACCCAGACCATACATTGTGTCCTCAGTGACCTTGTACCTGGCCAAACCACCTCCGTCACTCCCCAGCTCCACACGCTGCTGTGGGAGCTGCACGTCATCAACCAGAGACGGGTGGTGAGTGAAGACCTTTGGCCCTTATCGCTGGGCAGCAACTGCAGGTCTACGCTCCCACAACAACGAGCAGGTTGAGTCTGACTCTGGTCTCTTGGGACTTTAAAAGCCTATTTTAAATGCAGCCATTTTAGTCATGTTAATGTATTGCAGGATAGAAACAGTGACCACCTTGCTCAGGGTAAACACATGGGCAGATCCGTCAGGAAGGACAGCAACAAACTGCCACCTTCCCTGAAAAAAGGGAAAGCAACGACCAGTTGCTCACTACCGGTGAGCGTGCATTGCTCACGCTGGTCACAGTCAGCACCTCCACCAGTACAAAGCCCCGTTTCCTTTACCTTTCCGGTTCATCCCCATCTGGAGGCATTTGAGCAGCCGGCAGTACTGGCACCTGTTGCGCTGCTTGCGTGACATGACGCAGTTCTTGTCTCGACTGCATCTGTAAACGCGCTTGTTGCAGATGCTCCTTTTGAAGAAGCCCTTGCAGCCCTCGCAGGAGATGATCCCATAGTGCAGCCCCGTCGCCCTGTCCCCGCAGATCAGGCAGGTTCGCTGATCCACCCGCTCATCTGCAAGAGAAGAGGAAAGAAAGGAGATGTGGTCAACACAACAGCTTCACCAAGAGATACAAAACTCTCCTGAGCCGACGGGGAAAGCCTCGGCAGCCCGTCTGCCTCCAGCTCTGGAACTTGGTAGGCTTGCCACAAATCCAGTTCTACAGCTACTGATAAAATAATTTTGACTCGATATATTCATAAGGTATTAAGTCCAGAAATTTTCAACAGTGGCAAGAAAAATGAAGAAAAGTAAAATCCAAGTTTGCTTAAAACCCAGCCTCTCAGAAATGCCCTTAGCCACACAATTTATCAGAAATGGGAGCAGTTTGGGAAATAAAACACTGTTCAGATGGCAAGGAGCACATTTTACAGCCCTAACAGGCCACATTGCTGCAGTACCTGCCCCTGACACAAAACAGGGTCTGCTCCCTCCACAGCAGGAGGTCAAACCCATCACCTGGGGACCAAATGAGTCCCAGAGCAGCTTCCCTGGCACTACCGTATGTGTTCCCTTAACAAAGAACAGGGATGAGAGCCCCAGAAACGGATGCTGTTTTCTCATCAGTGTGGCACAAACATGCTGCCCTGCCCCAGAAGTTTATTTTATTCTCAGTTTGCAGGTTTTTTTTCCACCGCTCCACTCGGTCCCCAGTGGGCACACAGTAGGAAAGCTCCAGAGTTTGTGTAAGGTTGGTGTGCTGAAGAGGCAGCCGATCATCAGGCTTGCACAGACCTGTCACCCAGCCCTGGAGAGCAGCAGCACAGGGATGCACGTGGAGTATCGATCTTTCACTCTCCCACACCGGGACAGGACCCTTGGAGCTCAAGAGCACAGCTCTCCCCAGCAGCCTCCAATGAGCTTCGTGCTGCTGTCAGCAGAGAGGAACTGGAACCTTGATGGGAAAAGGGTCTAACATGTCCTACCTCAACTGCACAGACCAGGGTGTGCAAATACAGAAATGGTGCCCGGCAGACGACAATGAACATGAAATACTGTCACAGTGTGTGTGTTCCCAGGGCAGGCAGCTCCTTGCTTCCTCTCAGGGCCTGAGCTGAGGGCTGTAGGCAAGAGCTGAAGCGGGACCGTCCCACCAACCCACGCAGGGAGCTGAGGATGGAGCTCAGGCTGGGAGACACAGACACACAACCACACAAACCCTCAGCATGCCTGATGTGCTGCCCACACCCCGCTGCTCCCACTTTGTATCACTCAGTGAAGCGATACAGGCCCTGAAAAACCCCATCCTTTGGATGGCGCCGGCTTGTGAAGGTGAGCTGGTCTGAACTCACTTCAGCACAACAATGCCCAGCCTGGTCCCCCTCCTTCCATCTGACCAGGGAGTTTGCCAAGACAAAGGTGTTTATCTATTGGATTTTTGGAGCGGCAGGAGGTAGAAGTCACAGTGAAGTCCTCTCCAGCCTCAATAAAGCCTAAGCAGCCTGACAAACCAGCGTGTAGCTTCTTACTACTGTGAACGAACAAACATGGGAACAAAGCAGAAATACATGAGCCAAATGTATGAGGATTTGAAAAATGAAACCAGTTTTCAGTTACACAAGTCGAGTAAAAATCTAAACCAGCTGCTCTTATTCACAAGCAGCTTTCTCTGCAGTTTAAACCCAGTAGAAACCATAACCAATCCGGGTTAATCTTTAAAAGGGTGGCTAATGCACAGCATGCAAATTTGCACTTTCCTGCAAATTTCACTTCAATTGTTATAAAACCTTAAAACAAAGGGATGAGTGAAGGAAACGCAAACTTTTAACTGAGGAAACGCTCACGTTGACATCACCCCACTAGAACATTCCCAGTTTTACAGGACAGACAACCTCAGGTATGTGCTTAATGAAGACTGCAGAGGAATGCTGGTACAGATCAGGACTGGGGCTATCAGAGCATCTCGCTGAAGGGAGGCTGCTAAACATGACTTTGTAGTCACCAATTGCATAATCTCTACCTTCAGCTATCTGATCAATGCCGGGAGGGGGCCGGGGATTAGCCCAGGACAGAAGAGTCCTCTATCTGAAGGGTTTAGCTCAGCCTCAGCTTAACTCCTGGCCCTCCCCCGGCTCCCACCAGCGGTGCCATAAATCGCAGGCGCTGGGGGATCCCGGGGTCAGCAGCACTGTCCACACTCGCCGCCGGGCACATCGTGCCACGGACGGGCAGGAACTGGGGAGCCGTGAAACTACCGGCTCACAGATGGGCCAGAAGGCAGAGGAGGATGGGGTGGGCTGCTGCAGCATCGTGTCCCATGGTGGGTCACAGGGCTCCCTCCTCACCAGAGCTCGCCGATGGCTGAGGGTCTAAATGGGGCCGATTTCCACGCGCAGCTTTTTTGTTGCGGGAAGAACAGGGCCGTCCATCACCTGGCAAACATGAATGATTAAAGCGAGGAGGAATGAGAATCTATCCATCCGTCCCCATCTCCCCCTGGCAGGGTGACAGCGAGCTGGTGTGAATGGCCCCATCGCCACAAAAACTGCACAGACCTCCCTGCAGAAACTGTTAATTGGGTGCATTTCCACGTGAAAATTCACCGTAGAGCAGCGGCACACACCACGAACAAAGACACAGACCTCCAGGGACCAGAGAGGTGCCTGTACACCCTGTAAACTGCTGCTCAAACAAAACTGGTAGATAAAAAATAATTACCTACAGAAAGTCTTAGAGTTTCAGAGGTTTTAAAAAAAAAAATCCTGTAGGAACCGTGACCAGGCCCAAGACGCTCCCGCTGTGGCTCACAGGTTTGCCGGCTCCTGACCTTTGCTATTTTTCACCCTACTTAATGCAAGTGCCTTGTGTAGGCGAAGGGTGGGATAGCCAGGGCAGGATCGCAGCGAACTTCACAGAAATGGTCAAGCACAGGCAAATTTAAAGCAGTTTTGTGCTGGGGGTGATCTCAACTCCCTTAACCTTCAAATTTCACTAGAATATCAAAACACGTGGTAAGCATCTAATTTTAAAGCAAATAAGCCCTCCCTCCCTCCTCCCTGGCCCTGTTACCTCTCATCTCACTGACTCCTCTGGTTTCAAAAGCCATACAAGACAACGTAGATTAGGAAACAAAGCAATTGATAAGAAGTTTTTTTCAAATACCTTGTGCATGTTTTATTTCAGAGAGGAATAGGGCTGAGGAAGCTTCCCCCCACCAATCTTCCCGATGGGTCTTAACATTTAGGGAACTCATACACGGGATATTCCGGCTTTGTTCTCACCAGCCATTGTAGCAGGGGCCACTAAATCAAACAGTTGCTGCTACGACAAAAGCACTCACAAAAATCTCAACCTCATCTTGAACCCTGAAGATTTTTATGGCTACTCCCTCGCTAACCCCTCCCCGAAGCCACATTAAAGGGTGTATTGTTTTCAAAGGTCATGGTAGGTTTCATACCACATTTTAATACAATGTAAATTCTCCAAGAATATTATGATGTTACACAAGAGTCACAGAAGATTGAGTGAGAAAGAGAAGAAATCTCTCCTTGTCTGTGTTTTATCAGGCCAACGGTAGAAGCAATACAAGTATTTTTTAAAAGACTGGCTTTTCCCCTCAGCAAAATAAGTAGTCTTGATAATTCTTATAAGAAAATTCCTATGTTTTTCCAAAAGGAAATACCTTTGAATCCTGCTGAGGCATGGCAAGGACATGTACAGAAAACACTACAGCATGTGAACACAAAAACCACACAGCAAATAAAGTATGAAGACACAGGTCCAGCCCTCAGCAAGGCTCCATCACCGCTCCCACCTGTATCGCTCCTGCAGCCAAACACCCCGAGCAGGCTCCAGGGAAGCTCCTCTGGTGCTGCGAGCGCGGCCACCTTCCTGGAGGGGACGGACGCTGGCTTCGCCTTGGTGAGAAGGATCCCACCCAGCCCTGCGATGCAGTTTGAAACCGCACGGCACCCACAGCTCCCCGCGAGAGATTTACCCTTGGAAACACAATCGCGTGCCAGTGCAGCCAGCGTGTGCGACTGGTAACATCGGTGCTTTATAACGGAGCAGAAACAAAGACTTTATTTCCTAGAGGGAGGCCAAAAGTGAAAGCACAAGCCCTCACACACACCCCACACCCCACACCCCCGACCCCTTGGCCCTGCTGAAAAGCGAGAGGGAAGATGCAGAAAGCTCCAGTTTGCAAGACTTCCCATTTATACAAGAGAATGGGATGTACAGATAAGAATATCTTTCATAGCTGAAAAAATATGACAGCCGATGCTCAGCACTGCAATTCATTAATAGAGCCAACATCTTTTCAACTGCGTATCATTTATTTGCGCCACGATTCCCTCGCCCTATTGCACGCAGCAGCAGCACCCTTTAGCTGGGTTTAAATCTCAAGCTGCTAAATACCAGCTCTTTGGGGAGGGGGAGATCTCACACATGTGTTACTTAAATCCTACCAAAATCTGGCTCGCCTCTCACCTCTGATGATGCCTTAGACACAAACAAACATCTTAGAGGTTTCCTTTTCTCCTTATCTGTCCTAACGATTTTTTTTTCATTGTCAATTTTTAGTTTCAAGAAAACCATCTTGTTAAATTCAAGGTATAGAATCAGAGTCATTCCCCCCTCATTGTGGAGCACGGCATTGTCCAAACAAGCCCCCCCGCCCCAAACCAGCCACGTTTGCTTAAGGGGCTTTTCTTTAACTTATAATCGATGAACACAGGGATTAAATTTTCTGTCCGGTGGCCCCTCCCCAGGCCAGCAGCCACCTCAGCGGCCAGGCGCACAATGGGCTGGGGGGTCCTGCTCCCCCATCGACCCACAGATAGGGGTCCCAGCCCCACGCTGGACGCAGGCAAAGGCAGCAGTGTCCTGCCTGGCCAGGCTGGGCTCAAAGAGTAGATTGTGCTGGCCCGGATCAGGCCGGCCATGGTGTGAGCCTGAATAGAATTAACCCTCTGTGAACTAAAACAAAAACATTAGTGTGCCCAGCTGGGATAAAGGTTAATTTAAATGGACAAGGCTCCTCAAGTCCTTTAAAAAAAAAAAAAAACCAAAACAGAAAAAAGAAGGGGAACACGTGAGGCTGCCTACAAACTTGCTCTCTGCACTGTAAAATGTTCTGCTTACAGGGACACAGGGAGCGTGGTCACGTTTTAAGGCACTGAGTATTGAAAAGAGGAGAAATACTGCGACAGAGCAATAGCCAGTGCATCACCGCTCTGCTCCCCCTTGCCAGCAATTAAATCCAAAACTCAAAGGATTATTCCACCTTATTTTGTTTCTGCCGAAGAAGAGTTCAGTCAGAAGAAAGCCCTCATAATAAAATAGAAATCATCGGTTGCTCTTTTTCCTGCAGGTATAAATCAAGAGTGAGCAGCTGATGAAACCCATCACCCTTCCTTCCAGCGGGCCGGGACCCAGCCATTTGCATATCAAAAACTCATCTGCCAAATGTGACTTCTCCAAGGCAGACTGGGAGCCCCTCTGCCCCCATCCCTGCCTCCCTTCAGCACCCAGCACTCAGCCCCGTGCCCCACAGCACCCACATCCTGCGCGACCCAGAGCCAGAGCCGGACGAGGGATGATGCTGCGAGACCCTCGCCCTGCTCCATTGTGCAGCACAAGGAGGACGGGTGACGGGGCCCGATCCTTCACTCCGGCTGGTTGTTGTTGCACAAAGAGTTTGGAACAAAAGCCCCCTGCACCCAAACGTGACCCGTGCGCCGGAGCGGCCGCCCACAGCCACTAGATGCGGCACGAGGGTCCCCATCGTGCTGCCACCTTCACGCTGCCTGCAGATCGGCACCGGGTTTGACCGGTGCTTTCTCCAGTCACCAGCTTTCTCTAATCCAACCCAAGAAAAATCCACCTTTTTGCACCGTCCCTGCCCTTGCTCTGGCACAACCAGATGCTCCCAGTTAAAATCTCCCTCGGACTCTCATTTTTAAATTGATATATTACAAAGCAGTAAGATTAAAAGTCGACTTGCCTGCCTAAAAATGACTCTCATGGACCTGTTTAAATTGTCTAGATGTGCAATGACTGAGGATGGTGCAGAATTAAGAAGAACTAAGATTAAAACAACAACAACAAAACCCAGCCTGCAAGGAGGCAGGGCCTAAGCACAACTACAAATAATGACTTTTCAAAGCGCATGTATCCCAAACATGAAATGTGCTTTCCTTATGCATTTTGCCCTTATTCTTAAGGGGAGCTTTGCCACTGTCTTTTAGTAAAAAAATACAAACCAAACCAAACCAAACCAAACTCAAAACCAAAACCAAACAGAGCTGTAAAATATCAGTGAACTCGTATTTGTCCCAGGAGAGATGGAGCTACGTTATCAAGTGCCTACATGACCCTGATACTATCAATAATTAACAATACTAAAAAAAGCTCTTCCAGATGGCCAGAGGGATTAGGAAGTTTAAAATATAAACAAATTAAGCCACAAAACAAACTAATACCTTTTTTTTTTTTTTTCTTTTAATTGCATAATCCGGTTGGCAGCTGAAGGCTGAGCACAGCGCGGCTCGGGGCCGCTTCCCCCCCCCCAAAAAAAAAAAAGGAAAGAAAGGGAAAACCCCCTTCGGTCGGTTCCCCGGGGCAGGCCCGGCCCCAGCGCCGCTCTCCCGGCCCCGGCCGCTGGGACGAGGCGGCCCCGGCTGCGGGGGAGGGAGAGGGGGTGGGCGCGGAGGCGGCGTCCCGGTCCGCGCTCCCTCCCTCCCGTTCCCCCCGAACAAAGGCCCGCGGCTCCAGCCCCGCTCACCTTCCATGCAGGTCGAGTCCCGCTTCATCCCCCCGGCGCGGCGCTCCTAGGGCCGCCTCATGGCGGGGAGCGGCGCGGAGCGGAGCGGGGCAGCCCGGCTCGGCTCGGCTCGGCTTGGCCACCGCCGCCGACCGCGGGCCGGGCCTATGCTAACGAGCCGTGATGTCAGCGCCGCCTCCGCCGGGCTCTGCGGGCGGGGGGAGGCCGCCTGGAGCCGGGTCCCCGCCAAACGCCGGGCCGCGGGCGGGACCCAGCGGCGGGGCAGCGGCCGCTCGCCCCCGGCCGCCCCAGGCCATCCCCGGCCGCCCCAGGCCATCCCCGGCCGCCCCAGGCCATCCCCGGCCGCGGGGCCAGAGCGCGGCCGTGGCTCGGTGTAAGTTCTTCCTCTGCCTTCTCGGGACGGCCAAGAGAAGGGATGCTGAGGGGATAACCGATGTGCGGGGCCAGAGGAGGCCACGGGGGTGATCCGAGGGCTGGAACCCCTCTGCTGGGAGGCCAGGCTGAGAGAGTTGGGGGTGTTCAGCCTGGAGAGGTGAAGCCTCCAGGGAGACCTTGAAGCCTTCTAGTATCTGAAGGGCATCTACAAGAAAGCTAGGGAGGGACTTTTTTCAAGGGGTTGTAGTGACAGGACAAGGGGTGATGGCTTCAACTTGGAAGAGGGGAGATTTAGATTAGAAATTATTAAGTTCTTCACTCTGAGAGTGGTGAGATGCTGGAACAGGTTGCCCAGGGAAGCTGTGGATGCTCCAGCGCTAGATGCACTCAAGACCAGGTTGGACAGGGGTCTGAGCAACCTGCTGTAGTGGGAGCTGTCTCTGCCCACAACAGAGGGTTGGAATGAGATGGTCTTTAAGGTCCCTTCCAACCCAAACCTTTCTGTGATTCTAAATTAACACACCAAAACACACATCATCACCAAAATACAAGTTGAGGATGGACTGATGGGTCCTGCTTTTCAGCTCAGCAAACATTGGCACAGCCACCTGCCCCGCACGCACCCGTGCCACAATGAAAAGCACTTCGTAAGACGTGAGCTCTTCTGCTCCTTCATCCTCCTCCTGGGATGAACTCAGACTTGATATTGTGCAGTTCAGGTGACCTTAGAGCTGCAAGCATGAGATGCCCCATAATCTGTCCCCGTGGTCAGCCGGGTTTGACCAAGTCCAAATCAACACTCACCACACCGAGACACTGAAGGGAATGGCCAAAGACGTTCCTGCCAATGCCCAGTTCAACCTGTTCTCCAGATATCTACACTGACTGTTCAAAAGCCATAGTCGGCTTCTCTTCCTCATCCTGAGGACCGCAGGGCTCAACCACACTCTGAGAAATGGCTGACTTAAAATAAACAAGGTGCAGAGGCAACAAAAGAGGTCATATTTCACTCGATCCCAAGCCTGAAATTTTATTGCTTTCTGGTGACACCCAGCAATGCAAATAACCCCACATGCAGGCAAGAGCAGCGCTCCACAGCGTCCTCCTGGCAGCCTGGACACCCGGCTCCAGCCAATGCCGCTTGGGCAGGAGAGTCTGACCAGACGGTCTAAGAGGTCCCAGCCAAGCCCAACCCTTCTGTGAGCCTGTCTATCCGTAATCCCGGGTTTAACCCAGCATTTCTGCAGGAGCAGGTGCCTAACGCGGGAGCAAGCTCTCACAAACCAGTTCCACACCAGGCCAGGTCTCCGTTTGGCTTCTGCTGTAAATCAGTGAAGTCGCTGCGTCGGTCCTCGACGTGCTCTTCAGTCTGACCTCTCCTTTTTGCCTTCGGAGGTTACCGCAGCAGGGCTGTGCGAGGGGCCGGTGGCGCGGCCCTCGCAGCGCATGGCCAAGGTAAGCCAGGCCCCGGCCGCGCTGTTTACACAGCTGTGTGCGATTGTCCCCGCTCCCAGAGCTCCGCATTCTTCATCCCAGGCCAGCGCTCCCCTCGCTCCCGGCACCCCTCGGAGAGGTGTGACCAGAATGCAGAGGGCTGATTTTGTAACACCGCCCTGCAATGTGGACACAGTGATCTGAAATAAAGCAACTTAATCTCAGGATAAGGGGCTGACATGAAGTTGCTCACAACTGCTTCTGGGAGTCAAAACAGATACACAGCAAAAAAATCCCCCCCCTGCTAATTCAGAAACAACCACAAGTATAGACAAAACCTGGCTGGGAAAAGGTCAATTGTCCAAACAACCCAAATCTTCTAAATTACTAAAAACTCACATTAAATACACATTACAGTTTGTCCGTAATAAATCCCAAAGGGCAGAAAATAATTGCAGAGATCTGGAACTGTTCTGGAAAAGGAGAGGCCAAACTGGGAATGGGCAGAGGGCAGGAAAAGAGACAAGAAAGATTAATTCCATTGTCTGAACCAAACAGCCTAAAAGCAAATCTGGTGAAAGGAAAACCAAAGGGGCTGGTTCTTATTTTAGCCTAAATCAGCCAATTTCCACCCCAAAGAGAAAAAGAGGATGCTATTGTAACTGTCATTTAAAATTTTAGAGTAACACAGGTCATGACAGTAAAATCCAAAACTGCTGCCAAAAACAGGACAAGTGACTCTGCTGCCTGCAGTGGATTTATTGTCTTGACGTTACAGCCGTAAGGGACAAGCACAGGAAGCAAAAAGGAGGACACAGGAAGATCTCCAGCATTTGCTGAGCTTTGCCTGGTCCTGTTGCTAACGTGGTCACTTCTCTGCAAGCAAGGACAGGAAAAACACTGAGTTTTGCTGCAATCCCTCCAGTGAATAGCAGTACCAGGTGAACCAGCCAGGAGACAGTGTGGAGGAGATGACAGGTGATAAATGTGGCAAGAGAAAAGGCATCCTGTACAGACCAGGTGTGCTTTAAGAGCTTTTTCCTACAAACATTTTCCCTATTTGCTTTTGGGAGTGTGGGTGCTTCGCCCCAGCTGCCCATGGGAAGTGACTCTGCAGGCAGGAGCAGAGCGGGCACAGCTGGGCTCTGCCCCTCTCCCCGGGCACTCCCCAGGCTGCGATTCCAGAGAATTGATTCTCAAAAACGTGACTTCTTCCAGAAATGTAGAGCCTAACTGGAGTCATGAGGCAGCCAGACCAGGGCAGCCAAGGTCTTCCAGGACGTGATCCGCAGACACCATCACTTGCCACAGCCCATCCCTAAAAACTTCCATGAAGTTTGGGCAGAGTGGGGCTGGCTGAGCCGCGTGGCCCCAGGATGGGGGCAGCCCTTCCTCGTCCTCTCACCCTCCCACCCACAGCCACCGTTTCATAATTCTCCAGGCTCCAGCGAGGCTTTGCCCATTTTCATGACAATCGGGGCTCTGTTGTGTCGACGCAGTTTGAGACATCGGCCCCTTTGTGGCACGAACAAAGTCCGGGCTGCGGATAACAAAACCCAGCACATCTCGGCACGGAAGGCAACTAAACCAAGAGCTCCCTCCACATAACCCAGCTTGCCTCAGACCAAACCAAAATCCTAAAGGGGATTTGATTTCAAGCAACAAATAGCGGATAAGGAAATACCAGATTATTTTACCAACAAATGGTGCCACGGGCAGCATTTCCATTCTGCAGCGCCAACGGTGCTGAGCCCGCACAGCTCGTCCAGCACAGGAGCCTCAGCTGGGGAACAACGCCCAGAACTGTGCCAGAACCAAGCTGGTTTGCAAATGTAGCTGAATAAATGTTATAAACTGAGATTAATGCCTCTCAGCAGCCTCAGTACTGCAGACATTACCACTTCTCAGCCGCTGCAGCGAGACAACTGTTCCAGGTAAACACAGCACATGCTTTCCCTAAAAACACTATTCCCCCCACTCTGTGTGTACAGATATTTCAGAGAAAATTTAAAAAATATCAAAATAAAATTGTTTAGAGAAGATACAGAAGGAACTGCCAGCAATGGTAATAAACATCTGCCTGACTCCTGAGAAGACCTGTGATACCAATTTACTGACAGATGTGGTGATCCCTCTGCTCCCTGGTGCTAAACACACAAGGAATGTAGGGTTAATAATTCTGGTGAAGGTATTCACTTGGTGCACATAAAATTAAGCATTTTCCTCCTTCTTACTAGTTCAATAGGTCATTGTGCAAACAGAATCCTTCCATTAATTCCCAGGTTTATCTCTTTATTTATATTTTTTCTTTGCTGAATTTGCCATCCCAGTCTACCAAACGCTTGCTAGCAGCATTTGATTGCATCTGGCTCCGTGGGTGACAAACAGTGGAGAGCAGCTCTGTGTAACAGAGGAGAAAGCAGGGGGGAGGTTAAGGGCTCCTTAGAGAGGTCGCCTTCAGAGGAAAAAAGGAAAACAAATGGGATTGTCGGGGTGAGCAGTATATGGTTTTACTGCCTTAGTGGGCAAGTACAAGAAAGGAGAATTGCAAAGGGAGAAGCTTTACATTTCTATGAGCAGGCAATCGAGCTCCTTTCTAAACCCTCCGCAGAAAGTGCTTCCCTTCCTCCGGGATGACTCCATCCCATTCTGGCAGCACGCCTCCTGTGACTCCCAGTAACCCAAATCAGGTCCCGCAGCATCAGATCATTCTGGAAAGCACAGGGAAGTGCTTAAGCTGGGTCTCCATCACCAGTGACGGCCAGAGCACCTGCCGCTCCCCACAGGCCAGGGCAACAGCAGGCCCAGGGCTGGCTCCGACCCTCACACCCTCCTCGTGTCCCTCTGCAGCCCATTGTTTCTCCACAGGGCCAACATTCAGAGAGCATAATGCACGCAGAGGTCAATATACAGAGTCCTCTGAGGGCACACCGGGTGCCACAGTGGGGCTTCATTCCAGCATATCCCACCCACAGAACCAGCACACCCCATCAACACCAGCGGGTGCACAAATGAGCAGAAATCTCATCATCCAAACCTGAAATGGGGCTGTGCCCTGGCAGAGGATGCAGAGGTAGGATCAGGGGAGAGGCACGTACGTCAGAAGGCTGAGAGTATCGCCCAGATTTGAAGAGGCAGGAACAATTTTTGTCCATGTAAGTGGTGAACTGAAAAGCCAGATTATTTTAGACCTCATTTACACAGATCGCCATCACACGGCTACACTGGCCTGCTGCAGATGCTGGTATTATTAATAATAACAATAACAGCAGACCAACAATTTGTTATTGTAACTATTACTATTATAGTTCTGAGCTTTATTTCCAAATAGGCAGCTCGGTGGATGAGCAGGAATTGTTGGTATCACCAGAGAAAAACCCAAAACCAGTGAGAGACATTTCCTCAAATTTCAGGTCAGGCAGCAAAGCAAAAAGAGGGAAAAAACTTCAGGACTAAAGCTGCAGATTCTGTACCTGCATCAAACACATTGTTCTGACTGCAGTTGCTAGTTAGCTGATTTAGATCATTGGGAGGACAGGGCAAATCCTGTTTGTGAACTGAGTGCTCCATGCCCCTCGCACCCCGGGGGGACTCGGCTGCGGGCACCGGGGGTGGCACGTTCTCATGAAGGGAGATGGTGAAGGTGAGAGCTGAGCAAAGGAGGAAGCATCGCTCTCTGTGCCCGGGCTGTCTGCCAACAAAGGTACCCCTTTGGTGCTACGGAAAAAGAGAAAACGTCTACAGCTGCGAATGCTCGGAACAGACACTCCCCCGCCGCCCCGAGCATCTCTGTGCGCTCCGGTGATGGGATCGCACCCCGGAGGGCACGTCCCGAGGTGCTCCGCCTGCTCCCCGCTCCCTCCGGTCTGTCCCCCTCTCCTGGGCATCTGCGGGCCGGGTTCTCCTGCCACTAACCCGCCCCAGCCGGCTGGCCCGAGCAGGGCTGAGGCTGGACAGGAGAGGGCAGCATCCGACAGCCGGACGCGGCAGCCACTGTGGGGGGGTGGTTCCCCAGGAGCGGGGCAGACCCCGTTTCACAATACAGACAGTGATGCAGCAGATGCAGGATCTGCAATGTGCCACCTCCACGGCCCCCAGCCCGGGGCTCTGCGATGCCCTCACCTCGCCTGGATGCTCCAGAGGTGACCAAGACATAAGAGAGTGCTGCTAGTGGGCTGGTTGGCCATTTGGTTTTGGTTTTACTGTAATTAGCTTTAGCTTTTCTATTACTAAGAGTAGCTATTTAAAATGCCTTTCTTTTTCTTCTTCAACAATCTTCTTTGAGTATTACATTTAACTTGCTGAAGTTTGTAATACTGTTTTCTTGTTTTACAAGAAAAGGAAATGCTGAACAGAGATGTTCTTTCAGAATGTACAAGAAAGGGAATAAAAGTATGGAGGGACTGTCTGGTATAGCCCAAGACTTCCCTCTTGTTCCTGAGTAACATCCATTCAGAAAACAACATATTTCACAGAAAAAAAGAACATCACCAGAACTCCCAGCCTCCGTAAGAACCTCTGCCAACACCTCCTCAGTGTGCAGACAAATTTACTACCTTTACCATATCTCATCTTAACCATCTGTAACCACAATTACTCCTTGAGATGTTGTCAAATTTAAATGAAATTGCAAAATGTCAAAATCTATGGAAAATATATCTATTAGAAATACAAGGACAATGAAGGAGGAGATGACACTGGGCAGGAAAAATGCCCATTCTCAGAAAAACCTTGTGTAAAGTCAATGTCCTTTCCGGAGGGACTCAAAGCAGTCAGGACACCCAGCAGGGCAGGGGAGGCCAGTGGTACACCTGCCACTGCTGTGCAGGGTGAGGGGACAATGCCAAGGCCAGCTGCCTGTGAGTGTGATTTTTCATGGGCTCTGAATCCCCTGTCGTTGTGCAGCCTGACATGAAGCAGCCAGCTCAAAGCTTCATCAGTGGCTCCCCAAGAAAGACACCTTCATCCTTTTAAATATCTGTGGTTGCTGATGCTATGAAAATGCTCCTGTAAACTACACAGGTTGTTCTGCTGCAGAGTGGAATCCTTTCATGCACAGCAGGTAGTGTGATTTCAGTGCAACACCACAGAGGAGGACAGTGCCTGGGAATTTAATTCTCTATACTCTGTCCTGTCTGGAAATCTGAGGCATTTCTGCATTGCCACCCCCCTCCTCCTGACCTCCAGGGCAAGGGCTGGCTCCTGCAAAAATAACTGATAGCTTCCCATCTTCCTTCCACTAAACCTGATCCTAGTCCTCTCCTTCTAATGAACTAGAGTCTCAATTTTCACATCATCCCTACCAGCAGCTCCTAGGCCTCAGATAGGATCCACCCCACACAGCACGAGATCCCAAATTAAGATGTACGTGACTGCATATAAGAGCCAGTTTTACTAGACTAACACTAGGGGAAGAAAAATCTTCCACCCTCCTCTCCATTTATGAAGCTACACAGGGCAAACTATTCCCATGCTTATTCCTGACAGATAGCAAGGCTGCCACGGAGCAGGGACTGCTCCTTTGGGTGTAAAGCCTGAATCGAACATGCAGTATTTAAGACAATTAGGTTTTCAAAGAAACTACACTAAACATTTCTTTCATGTGTAATCAAATTATGTTAAAGCAAACCTCATAATTTAAACCATTCCATTGGTCAGCTCCTATTTGTTTTCCCTGCACCCTCATTTTTGCTCCAGATCTGTCACATTACATTAACACCTTTCCTACTCACTGCCTACAGAAATAACAGCCTTCGACATGCCTGCACAATCCATTTGTCCTGCTCTAATTACTTTTTGACATAGCCTCTTTTGCTGTTATCTTGCCTTTTCTGACCTCTGCCTGTATTAAAGCCATTTAAAACAATCTTTAAACTCGGTATCTATTGTGAAGTGTCTTATATGACACTACTGGAGTATGGGGCAGCAATGTTTTGTAAATCAAATATTTAAATCTATGGTAATAAGATAATGTGCTTGAGGAGGAAAGCTACTACATATTGGCAACCACTGCAGCTGGCTGTTCATAACACGAGTCCCCAGGACTGCAACACATTTTCAGGAGGAAATACCTACAGCCATAAAACTGTTCTATGTAACTAGCTGCCTTGAAGATAAACAGGCTCTTCTGTGGACTAAGGAATATCCCTTAATTTCACAAATGAGGAGGAAAGCAGGAGAAACTGAGAAAAGCGGTCATTTTGCACAAAAAGAACCCCGACAACCACCAAACAATTACAGCAGACAGGAAGACGACCAAGAAGCAGCAGTTGAGAAGGAAGCATGACAAATCCCACCCTTCTCCAAACCCAGAGAAGAAACCAAGACTCTCTAATCCCAATATCCCTGTTTTCATCAAGCCTATTCAAAAACTGTGTCCTCATTTTCTTTTGTGGCTGATTCGCAGAAGATGAGCCTCTAATTACCAGCTACTTCCCCGACTGAAGCAGCAGAGATCTGCTCTGTGCCAAGTGTCTGCTCTGGAGTCAAGAACTTACTCCACATGGTGGAACTAATTTTAGGGATATCAAGTCTATCCCTACGTACATATGTCTCACGATAGTCTAACTACATCCTCACACGCTAATCTGCACACGATCCAGCCTCATGCTAGCTTAATTGGTGGCTAGTCAATATTTCACTCACATTAGGAGATACTTCACAAACTTCATTTGCTCTGGTTCATTTACAGGGTAATTATCCAGCTCACACGAAGTCTGGTCTTCTAGATACAGGCAGTGCAGATACAAGCACAGCTCTATATTTTGTCTTCCAGATGACAGCACTATAAAACTGACGGGGGACAAACCCAGAGTCAATTACAATACATTAAATGCAATATAACAATGCTATGATTTGTCACAGACATCCAAGAGATTTTATTTCTTTGAATTCCTCTAACTTTGTCCTCAGGACATGAAGAGCCCATGAATGTTGTGGAAAGCTCTTCCCATGACACTTCCCTACATGGTTTTATTTTCCCCTTTTTCTTTCCTGTCAGCAGCTCTGACCACAAAAGCCTGTCTCAATAAAGCGTCTACACACAGAAGGGGCCCGTGGATGCAGGACCAGACCAGTCTGCTACTGGTCTGCTCCTAACATCCCTTTTTGCAGAGCTCTTGAATCCTTCTGTGCTGCTGAACGACACCAGGGGAAGTGGCAGGAGCGGAGCTGGGCAGAACCAACAGCTCTGCCTTGGGCTGCTCATGGTGATGGGAGGGCAGAGGGTGGGCACAGACCGGGGGCTTTACTGCTGCAAGATTCAGAAATGCACTTTTTGCTGCAATGATTTTTTGGTTTGTAAAGTGATTCTTTTCTTCCTTCCTCATCTTTTCACATCTGTTTCTTAACTTTTTTTTTAATACAGCTGTTTGAGCAGCCCTGGGTTGTCCATTATGAAACAAAACCTACCAATTATCATGACCTCACATTTCATTGCACATGTATATAAAGTCAGCGCCCTGTTTCCGTGGTGTTCCCATCAGGGAAGTGACCCAACCGTGAGCAGGGTTGTGCTGTCAGACCGTCCCAAGCTGCTCTGAGGCAGTGGCCAGAGCAGATGTAGGCAAGCAACAAATTAAACACTAACATTAACTCTTCTTGCCTTTTTTTTTTTTTTTCCCTTATGTAAAATTTACATTTATTTTAGAGAAATACATTTAATTCTCTAGTTAAAATAATTCTTCATGTCCAAATCCTTTTGCTCCCTCACATCCCCTGAAATGCAGTGTTGGCAGTAAAGCCAAACAGCTCCCCCTTACACACTTTGTCACCATCGGGAGTGTTTCGTGGCCTTTATGTTTCTTCTCCAAACAACCACAGATGTTTGGGGGGCATTTGTGAATTCAGGGCTTATATGTTTAATTTGCCCTTTTTAACCATAACCCTACACTGCACCCTGAATTGCCCAGCAGGTTCTAGTACCAGCAACATTCTTCCATTATCATTTACTTTTTAATTTTGCTTTTTATATGTCTGTGATTCAGTTCTGAAGGTGGTTGTAACATCGCTGTTGCACCACAGTATTCACTATTGTGGCCTGGAAGCTCTCACCAGGTCTGCTGTGGTAGAAGCTGCACAACCAGAAGAAATCAGCAGCAGCTACAGCTTAAAGGCAACAAGTAGCACAAAATGTGCTTGAACAGATTCACATACGTGGAATTTGCAAATACAAGTTATCCAGCAAATCCTGTCTAGAGCATCCGTGGCTAATTAGCTGATTTTGTACAGTCTAGGCAAAGGTTTATATCCTGAGACGAGAGCTCAGTGCATTTTAAGCCTACCCAGATACCAATTTATACCCCCCAGGATCCTGCTGGAGCCTGGCGGATGGATTGTCAGGGGAACAGATTCCAGAGGTAAGGAAGGAAACCA
Source organism: Megaceryle maxima (assembly GCA_024605025.1). NCBI lineage: Eukaryota > Metazoa > Chordata > Aves > Coraciiformes > Cerylidae > Megaceryle > Megaceryle maxima. Next base: position 11,287 of record JANHGN010023988.1, on the reverse strand, counting down.
ACCTAAACAAAGTACCCCCAAAGAGGTAGAGACGCTCGCATGGAGCTGTAGCTCTTATGTCATTGATTTCAAGCACAAAGGAACCAGCCGGAGGCCAGCGTTCACCCTCAGGTTCTATGGGATTCAGGACAACAGCCATAAATGCTCAGCCAACTTAGTTCTAAGTCCTATGTTTCCTTCCTTCAGAGCCCACAGTGATGTGGAAACCATCTTGAACTGGAAAAGCAGGAGTCCAAGATGATGCTGTGTTGGAGCAGAGCTGATAGAATGGCTTTTTAGTACCAATGAGCTTGCGTGACAGCTCGTAACGGGAGCAGGTTAATGCCTGAGCTAATTACTGGGACAGTGTCTGTATATGGGACCAAGAGCAACAGACCACCAGAGCTGGAACCGAGATCGTAGACATTTCCAGCTTTTATGCCTTGCAGTGGAAGCGGTTCCAGGTTCCTCTGCAAGCTGGCCCTGAACAGCACCTCTCCCAGCAGCCGGCTCAAAAGCAGCTGCCCAGACGAAGTCATGGACCTTCATTCCTTGTGCAGGAGCCTCCTGCTTGGCAGACACCCAAGTCAGGACAGCGATTACTTCTTAACAGATGCCTCTAAATGACCTGCCGGAGAAATCCCCCTTTCTCCATAGCTGCCCCGGGATGGCAGCCCCTGAATTAGGGGGGTTGATTTCCCCTCATTAAGCGTGTCCTGAGCTGCACTCTGCTGGGACAACTGTCCTCGTTACGGCCAGCGCTGCAAACTCCAGGGCCACACTAAACCTGCACGGAAGCCCCGCTACCACCTGGTTTTACTGGCTTGGCTGTGCTGGGAGCAGGAAAACATCAGCTTACCTAGACCAACCAAACCCTCCCCATTCCTCTCGGGGGGCTGAGGCGTGGGCGCACCCGAGGCAGAGCCCCGGCAGTGTGTCTGTGTGCGCTGTGGCAGGACAGACAGACAGAACTGCCCCTCCCTGGCTGCCTCCCGTGTTGACAGCTGAAATCCAGCCGGCCTCGCTGGCTCCCGATGATTTCCATAAATCCTCCCACAATGCAGCGCACCCGGGTTTAGCCGGAGGGATCCTCTGCAACGCGCGCTGCTGTCAGAAATGTGGGATGATTTTAGAGGAAACATGTAAGATTCGGATTTGAAATTAAAATGATCTGCCCCAACGACAGTTCCTGGATTTCAGCATTACATTTTTGACATTCCAATCGTATTATATTTTCATGTTGCTTATTTAAGATAAGCCTACTCATTTTGTAAAAGTTAAAAATTAAAATCTGCATTAGTGCTTTTATCGTGTGTCTTGAAAACAAGGCAAACAGAAAACTCCCAGCGCTTACCACCAGGCATCTTATCAGCAGAAACTACGGGGCCATTTGTGCTGCGTTGTGATGACTTTGCAGTGCACGTACTCCAGAAAACAGCCTCTGCTGCTCACAAGAGACACTCTCTCAAGGCACAGATTCACGTAGCCGTGCGCGGCGAGGGTGGCACACCCTGTGCAGGAACCGGCTAATTCACACCGCGCGACTTTCCACCCCAAACGGCAAATTGTGCTCGTGCTACGTTTACGCAGGGAAATGTGAGGTGTCAGGTAAAGGCCGCAGCGGAATTAAAACACAGTCAATGTTTAGTTAAATCACGAGTTAGGCTTATGGAGTTCTAAGATGCAAATGGCACTTCACAAAACAGAATATAAATACCCAGAGGGCAGCGACCCTCTTATTTAAAGCAAAAGAGACACCCATCTTTCCCTGGGTGGACTGTCATCCCGGATGTAAGTCTTGACGAAACCTAATTCCATTATTGCTTATTATTTGTATCAAAATGTAAATGTTTTCCTTACGTCCTCAGACAACAATCGCAGAGGAATCTCTACACCCACACCTTAATATACACTATCGTGTAGAGTAGAAACTACACTGATCTACTCTCATCCACCCACTAAATTGCTCCAAACTTTTCTTTGCACATCTTATCTGGGAGTCCGGGGAGAAGCTGCTCTCTGGGCTGGCAGAGCAGCGAGCGCAGGGTGACAGTCTGACATGGTGTCCTGCTGCGAGCCAAGAATAGCAACGCCTTAAAAGGCAGCGATGTCGAGATCACAAGGAAAAGAGAATTAGGGCACAGCTGTGGAGTTCTGTAGGCTAAAACATAGACTCAATATGTCAGGGAAAATTAAATCACGGAGCTACATGTAATTTCTGGTTGCGTTTATAACTTAGCTGTAGCTGTGCAGAATTTGTACTTGGGTCACACGTGTGAGTCACTGTGTTCCTGTGTGCTCACAGAAGAATTAATTTAAGAAGAAATAACAAAGGAGTTATATGAAAATGACAACACGAACACCTACATTCCGAACGATGTTTACATGCTATTGCAGCTCAAACACAGTTTGACAGCCTGTCTCCAACCCCTCCTCCCGAGGACAAACAGAAAAGCCACAGCACCGCTGGTGAAACAGCACTGCTCCCAGCTCTACCTGCAGGACCGAGCACAGGAAGACGAAACCAACACCTTAGTGTCCTATCTGGAAAATGCCTGTTTTCCTCTGGTTGTCAGACAGGGGAGAGACCCTTCCTCAGAAATAAAGGCACCAAAACTGGCAAACTTGCAGGAGCTTTTTCCCTGCAGGAAGAAGTGATGCTCTGACATTTTTCAGAACAGTATCTACATACAATGTGCTCTCATTGCTTTATGCTTGAAGCCCAGCAGTAGCTTATCCTCGAAAAGCATTCAATATCCACAGAATACAGTCCATTATCCTCTGCCTGTATCTACTGTTGCAATCTGTGTCCAACTAATTACGGATTTGCGGATGCCGGGGCCTGTAACCGCCACCGTGCGAGCGAGCGGTGCTTTGAGCCGGGGGGTTGCACATCTTCTCCAGTGCCTCTCCTTCCAGCTCCAGCCAGAGCTCAGGAAGGCACCACCACAGAGCTGTTAGATGGTAAGAACTGTGGGTTCAGTGGGACCCCGTGGGTGAAAAGTCATCCTTGGGCAGGGCAGAACAGGGCAGCCCCTCCTGGCTGAACCCCATCCTCTTGGGGAGCAGCAGTGCAGGGCCTCACCCAGCACATGTGGCCAGGATTCACCTGACCAGGAGACTTCAATTAGCTCTTGAAAGGCTCTGAAGGCCAGGGACTGGTAAGAGAGATGATGGAGGAGGAAAAGATGCTGGCAATGAGGGAGCAAGAGATTGATTGGGATGAGGCATATATGGCGAGCTAAATAACCAGTCCTTGAGCACTAACGTGATAGAGAACAGCAAGAAAACAGAGGGAGGGAGCTGCACGTAATTGCAACTTTGTTTAGCTAAATGTATTTCCTGTGGAGCTTACAAAGCCCGACTGCATGCAGAGCATGCAGATTTGTTGATATCAGCTATCCTTTGTCCCCAAAGAGGTAAATTACACATCTGATTTGTATATGAACTTGTATACAAAGTGGACCAAGAACCTACAGGAGCTAATGCCTATGAAGGGATAATATATGGGGAGATTTTACAAAGGGTGGAGAGTTCAGCAGCCAATAGACATGGTGAAGCTGAAATGACACAGCACGGGACCTGCACAGGCAGCCCAGCACATGTTCAGCCAGGGGACAGCGTTCAGTGGGACGGGACCTGCCAACCCATCTCCCACTGCTGGAGTTTCGGAGCAGTGTGCACGTGGCATCACTTGGGAGAAGGAGGAATGTGCCATCAGAGCCATCACGTGGGGAGTGAGAGAACTGGGATGTAGGGGATGAGCAGGAGTCGTCTGTGAATTCAGTTTGTGGTGATCACAGAATCAGAGAATAGTTTGGGTTGGAAGGGACCTTAAAAATCATCTCATTCCAACCCCCCTGCCATGGGCAGGGACTTCTCCCACTAGACCAGGCTGCTCAAAGCCCCACCCAACCTGGTCTCGAACACTTCCAGGGATGGGGCATCCACAGCTTCCCTAGGCAACCTGTGCCAGCACCACACCACTCTCACGGTGAAGAATTTCTCCCTTACATCAATCAGATCTAAATCTACTCTCTTTGAGTTTAAAAGGAGGGAGGTAAGAAGGCTGTGCTGGAAACTGCTGATACTGGGAGGGGTTACTAAGGCCATCCTGGAGCAGAGGTTCTGCTCACAGGAGTATCCAATGCACACTGTTATTTAATTATTAGAGAAAATGCCAAATGGTTGAGAGGAATTCTTTCTCCTGAGCAGAACTATGCGTTACCTGCTTTAAAGCACAGCCTGGTTCATACACAGGCGATGTTTTCCACAAATACCATGCGTGGTGGAGAAAACAATCCTGTAAGGAAGGATGCAAAATGAGGTCGCTGGTTCTCTCAGACTATCTTCTGCTAGTCTCTGTCTCACGGCAGCCACACACCCAGGTCCTCTCGGTGCTCCGCCACCCTCCCGGTGTGGTGGGACCCTTGCCCCGCTGCGGTGGGTTTGCGGTGAGGCTGCTGCCGGCGCCGCTCGCCCTGACCCACTTTCCTGCAGTATTTCTGCATAGCGACAGAGGTCCCAGCAGGACAAGCGTCACCTCCCAGCCCACGGGATTCTCCATTTCCTCCTGCTTCCACTGGAAGAATGTGCTCAGCGTTTACACGCAGGCACACATGAGCGTGGTGTTACACAAAAAATGTACGTAAAACGCAGGAATCCCAGGAAGAGGAGGAATTAGAACAACAACAAACAATCTTGTTCTCATTTGCAGAATATTCCTCTGAAGTAGATGGGGGCTGTGAGAGCAGCTGAACGAACACGCATCCGACGGACCCTCCTAACTGCTCGAAAGCAGCCTGGCAGCTCCCTTCTGGCTGAAGCGTTTTTAAAGGGACTTTGCTCGTTTTTCCCCAGCTGGTTTGAGCATTTCTGTGCCCTTCGACCAAAAGGAATACGAGTGTACCGAGCCAACCAGAACACCGCGATTCCTGCAGCACACGCAGCCAAAGCTCTGACACCGCGAGGAAATGCCATTTCCCCCGAGCCCTGCACACCTCCCTCACTGTCCTGTTCCCAGTTCACTCGGCCCCTGCAGAATTACAGGGTATTGACTGCAGCGGCACTTGCAGTTCTGATGTCATCTCAAGGCTTTTGCGCCTTTTCTTTCTTTTTTTTTTTTTTTTTTTTGAGGCGAAGCGTCTATATTTCCTCTGTTCTGAAATTTTGTGCTGAAACTACAAGAAGCCAAAAATCTCTTCAATGGGAAATTTCACAAACAGAGGATTATGACTTCAGCTACAGAATAAGCAGCAGGAGCAGATGGAACTCTTCAGAAACAATGATTCCATTTTCATGCAAATTTCCTTAGTAGTTAAAAAAAGACGAAGGAGAAAAAAAACCACCAAGATATCAGAACGGTTTCTAAATGGAAGGGTTTTGAATGATGCTAAAAGCAAAGGGCTGGTAGCTCTCCACAATCCCAGGCATTTTAGCAGCAGTCAAGAAAAAAAAAAAAAAAAAAAAAAGAGCATGACCAACTAAAGCCAGACTCTGTACCCCCTCCGAGTCGTGATAAGAGTAATGGAAAATGGAGTGAAAGTATATTTTAGTTTCTATGATTTTCAACATCATCATCGGCTCTCCGATAACGCACACTTCAGAGCTAATTCTTATGCTCTTTAAGAGCACAGGCTTCATTCATGAAGCAGCATGACAAAAATTCTTTATCCACTTGATGACTACAGAAGGTGACAGCCACTGAGAGAAAGCCAGCCACAGGGACACTGTCAGAGTGCTAACCTGCAGCGTGCCTCGCTCACAACGTGAGCGCTCCCCTGATTGCAGGAGCACAGACATGCATCTTTCATAGCTGAGACATGGAAACTGAGCCAAGTCTTTTGTTATTAATACTGGCAGTGCACCCTAAAAAACAACAACACGCACAGAGGTAGCAGACACCATTTCTGGCTCTCCCTCTGACTTGTAACTGATTTTTGGTCTTACACCTTCGCTCTTCCCTCTTGCTTACTCCTCGAGTAACAGAATTCAAGCTACTACCTGACTCTCGGTGTTGTGAGGGTAACTGACTTTGCAGTGTAACCGTCTCTGTGTCATGCTACAGTGTAAAAACAACACAACAGGTTTATACACAGAATACCTTTTAATGGTAGTAAAGGGAACGCTTTGGACAGCCCATCTAATTCCTCTAATTCCACTTTCACAGGCTGTTTTTTTAGCTGAGGTTTTAAAGCAGAGAGGAAACTCTACACACAGAAAAGGGAGAATGAAATCCGCTGCTGTTTGTCACCAGTCCCCCCTGAGCGACACAGCAGGGGAAAGGCTGCAGACAGGTCAAGTCTCTTCCCACAGGGAGCTGCTGCCACCAGAGCACTGGGTAGCTCCGAGAGCCCGGGGAGCGGCCAGGGCCAGCAGGGACACTCCCTTCAGGACACCCACTCCAAATCCAAACGTCCTTCCTGACACGGGCTTTCCCCGATGCTGTTCCTGAAGTTCTGCAGTGAATCTTCATAAATTTCTGTCAATTCTATTAAACAATTTGTATCTGACTCAGTTTCATGGTTATTTTATTTTAAATTAATTTTCTCATTCCTTTTTCATGCAAAAGAGATGCCAAGTTAGCTTTAAACAAGACTGCAGAGAGTGTTAGAGGCCTCTGAACCATGTGGTCAACACCAAGAATACTCCTATTTAATCCCACTCTACCTACACTTATCCCTTTCATCATGCCACTGGCCAAATCTTTTCACTTTGAATTTGCTCTCAAACGGAATCTCCTTTGTTCCTGATCAAGCCAGATGGATTTAAGTAATGACAGCTACCGAAAGGACAGAGCAAATAAAAAATAACTTCAAAAAATGGGCTCAACAAGGTTTATTTTCAAGCTTTTCCTTGCTTACTTCTTAACAGAAGGATGTACAAAGCAGAAACAATTTCCTCAGTTAATCCCTCTTTGACCCAAATTAACTTTTACCAAACTATTTTCTTAAAGACTTTTTTTTACCATCTTGTCCGAATGAACTCGACAATAGACACGTTTCAATGGCCCAAGGAACAGCCATGGGGAGGGTAAGAAGATAACTTGGCTGGTCTGAGCGGGGCATTGCTGTGCCGTGGGGCAGTGGAAGAGCCGGGCTGTGCTGTGCAGGGCTCCAGGCTCCAGTGCCAGAGCCAGGATCCGCTCACTCGGCCACGAGGGTTCAGCTTTGCACGACGCAGTTCACACTCTCCGGAGATGAAGGCCAAGGAAAGAGAGAGGCCGTGACCTGGCACCACGCTACCAAAGGACGGCGCTTCCACTCTGTACTGGGCAGCGCTACCACCGGATTAGCACAGCCCTCGAGAGCAGGAACTACTTTATAGAGAAAAGAAGTGCCGGCCTTCCCTCTGGGGGCTGCTGTAACGTTGTAATGAAACACAGTCGGCCAGTGACAGGCGGCGAAACCCCGAATCATCGTGAACTTGTCTGGAGGCATCTCTGTCAGTGAAGCCCCTTTGCTTTCCCTTCACCCCACTGTCAAACGGCATCTCTGCCAAGAACCAACTTTCTGGTTTCTAAAAATCCCTTCTGCCGCATTTCCCACGAACACGTCACCCGTTAGCAGAGCTAACGTCGTGGGAATGACGATGGCAAAAGCCAGACCTGCCCTCCTCCGGCTGCCGCTGCGGTGACGGGGCAGCCGACGTTCGGCAGCAGCGCGGCCAGGACAGCGAGTATTCACCAGACAGACGAGTGTCCCGATTGCTCACAAGCCCGACCTTCCCATCAGCGCTCTGAATTTCCCCAACGCCACAATAAAGATGATACAGGGGAAGAAAAAGACAAGGATCTATCCTTTAAGTGCTCAGTTCTCAGCTTGCTGGGCTTTGAGCTATGAAGAGAAATGAGACACATTTGACTCAGATGCTGTCAAGCGTGTTGGATCTGAGCAAACTTACTGGAAGATTCTTCCTTCCTCCTTCCCCTGTCTTGTCACAGCCTTTCTCCAGGACAGGAACTGCCAGGAAGACTCAAGGATAACCGGGAGGAGCACAGGGGAGCACCAGCATTGTCCCTCTTTTAGATGCCTCTAAAGATCTCCTTTGCTTTTTCCTTTTGACTCGGGTAAATTTCATGCAGCGAAATGTACCACAAAGTTGAAAGAGTTCTGTAGAATGGCTTAAGGGTTGGAAGCTGGGACAAACCCCACCCCCTCCTGCCAGCCCCATCACAACTGACAGGGTCCTGCAGGGCCAGCTCCTGTCGCAGGAACAGCCACGGCAGAACATCCTCCACTGCAGTGCCCTTGCCTGGGGAACCTGTTCTCCACCGCTGCTCCAGCAGCTCATTTCCCACCAGGAAATGATGTTTTCCACAGATTTATTGAAACGTGGCTCTAATTTAGCAATTGCAACATAGGTCCAACTGACCAGGACTTGCTGTGTTGATAGAGAGAGCAATATAATTAGAACGAGCCTTAAAATATTCAAGCAACTTGACCGTGTGAAGATCCCTCTGACACAGGAGACAGAAGGAGGTACATGGAGACTGGGCTACGATTACGTTTATACACGCTGCCAGAACACTGTTCCTTTCTCTAGACCCCAACATCTCACGTTTGAGGACTTCTATATTGTTTCTCCAAATCTTAGCATTGGTTTCCCAGAGAACTTCTGACTCCGCGTTACTGAAGTCTTACAATTATCACCATCTAGTATCAGGCTGACAGCACCAAATAGCTGCTCACTCGGAATTTCCAATGTACCAAGAGCACCAGGCTGGAATCCAACCCAGCCTATAGACCTGAATGTTTTTCAATACAATTTGTGCCACTTGATTGTTGGGGGTTTTTTTTAACTAAGTCTTAAGAATAAAGCATTAGCAGAAAACACGAGGATATTACGTTAAAAGATTTCATCACTTCACCCGACAGGGTCTGAGAAGCACAGCAGCTCTGTGAAGCCACTCACAGGAGTCTGTAAAAGCTCCTAGAACTCAGTAGCTGCTCAGATGGCTCGTACAGAACATGCCACCCTCAAAGACACTCCTACAGTTACATTTTTTGTCTTTCATAAATAGGATCAAAGCCATTGTATGCTTTTCATCCGGCGCGACCCATAACTGACCACTCAGAAGAACATTCACACCCCAGTAAGCACGAGAACATGTATTTTAACAATAGCATCTTCTGTGTTTTAGGAGAAAACCATCAAAAGACTCAAAAAGTGAAAGACAATCTTTGAAAGAGGAGAGCGCAGAAGGTACGAGCATGGTTACTGTGGGCAGAATGGAGGGCAGATAGGAGCTATCGCCTTCACACTCGTGACAAGGAGGTGGGAACCTCTTCATCCCCATCAACAGCAGCTGCGTGACACTGATACGAGCCCCGGTCACCATTAAAGCAGAATATTAACCTTCTTTATTTTCCCCAAATTGCTTCCTTTTGGACGGGTTCCACGTAGCTGTTAGTTGTTTTTTCTTTTCATTTCCCTTTTCCACGTACACATTCATCTGGCCCTGGAGGGTGAATCCTATCGAAATCCAGCTCAAGAATGCCCACAAGGGACCCCTGACCCTCTGTGTCCCAGGAGAGGCCCTGAACACTAATGTCGTGACATGTCCAAAAATGCCCAACAAACCCAAGTTCTTCTGAACCAACAGAAGAGCAGGAAGCGCGTTACTGCTGCCGCATCTTCCTTCCAACCAGCCACCTGCGGCTTCACCAGCGCTGGTCGGAAGGAACGTCAGGAATCACCTAGGCCAACCTCCCCTCCAAGGAGGGTGCCCAGTACTTTGGTCTCCCCATGTCAAGATGTCCTCAGAAAAGAGAGAAAGGCCAACAACAGGAAACAAGTGGAGAAGAAAGACTGAAAACACCCGGAAAGAATGAGAAGTGGGAATAGAACAGGGACGTTACCTTTTGCCCTCTCAGCCCCACAGGCCCGTGTTTCCCACTGCAAACACTTCACAGAACCAAAGTCAGCGCATCCTCACGATGCAATTCCAGAGACAGCCCCGTGTCTGGTTCTACCGCTCCAGCACATGGAGAGGTAACTCAAACCAGGACACAGACAAGCCCATGGGAGCAGCTTTGAGTTCTGTGAGTCTGAACCCCCCCAAACAAGCAGGTCAGTGGGATTCAGTCACCATCAGGCAGTCTCACTAGAGAACATGGCTGGAGGCCTTTCCTTCCTTGTCCTGCCCTACCGCTGGCCATGGCCGCGCTCCCCCAGCAGCACCGCTACTAACAGGGACAGACGGAAACTCGTCTCGACGAGACATACGGTGCAGAGGTGGCTTTACCAACACGATGGTCCAACCGCTCTGGAGGATACAATCCCCGAGACATTTTCCAGCAGCTCAGAGTGCTCTAGAGGCGCTGGGCCCTCACTATGACATCATTGCCTTGAAGTAGAAACATGAAGTCGACTCACGTTAAATAAATGAAATCTACGGTCCCCGGCTGCCCAGACACCGCACTGGCCACGCTGCCCAGTGACCCAGTTTCCCAGTGGCCCAGCAATAAATCCCCGGCCAGCCTGACGGGAGCTGCCCCGGGTGCCTGGCGCGACCGAGGCCCGTGTCACAGCCCGCCGGGGACGGGCACCCCCCCGGCGGCATCCGGCTGCCGCAGCCGGGGCGATATCCCTGCAACGGGGGAAACGCGCCGGGCCCGGCGCTCGGGGAAGCCGGCCGCGTTGCTCTGGCCCGCGGTGTGTGCGGCGCGACGAGTCGGGGCCAGATCGGGGGGTTGTTTTCGGGGTGTTTCGGTCCCATTGTGCGACGGAGACGGAACATAAATCCCTCACCGCCGCTGCGGATGGGGAGGGAGCCGGTACCGGCGTCGCGGGGGCCGCGCTGCGCCCGCCGGCGGGAGGAGGCAGGTGCGGGGGCGGAGGCGGCGCCGGGGCCCCCCAGACGGCCCCGCCGCGCCCGGCACCCAAACAAGCGGCCCCGCGCCCCGGCCCGCGCCCCGCCGCCGGCGGGAGGGGCGGGACAACCCCTCCGGTGCGCGGGCACGGACCAATCAGGAGGCGACCCCGCGCCGGAAAAACCAATCGGCGTCGCCGTAGCGCGCACATGACCGGCTGCGCCCCTGCCCGTCATCTGGGCCCTATATAGCGGGGCGGGGGGCGGCGGACGGGGCTGCGCGGCCGGCGGGGGCAGCGGCGGGGCCCGGCGGCCAACTCCGCCGCGGTCCGCGGGCTGAAGGGCCGCGGCTGCAGCGTCCGGGGAGTTGTTGTCTCCGCCTGCACCGGTACCAACTTTTGTGCTTTTAAAATTTTTTTAAAATTATTTTTTAAATTAATATTATTTATTAATATTTTTTTTAATTTTTACAAATTTTTTTTGACAGGGTATCCC
>JANHGN010023987.1:18964-30310 GCA_024605025.1 Megaceryle maxima | reverse complement strand
AAGAAAAAGAAAAGAAAAGAAAAGAAAAGAAAAGAAAAGAAAAGGCAAGAGAAGTCTAGAAGTCTGTGTGGGTGGATGGTAGTGTGTCTCTGCTTGAACATCCAGTTCTCTTTTTTGAAGAGCAGAAGCTGAAGTTTTATAACTCAAGCAGCTGAGGGGAGAATTATTTCTACATTTCCCCTCTTCTTTCCCACTTACACAAACACGGAGGTCTGAGAACAGAGGAAAGATACAACAAAAGCTAAGTTGCATGTCTCTCAGCTGTGGGAAACCTAATACATTTTCAAAATAAACAGAAAAATTTCCTTGTCTTCTTGACTTCTACCATGCCGTAGCACATGAGAAAACGAAAGAAGTTCTCTGGTTTCTGGGGAAAAAATGTCAGCATACTAGATTCAGCAGACAGCTGACTCCGAAATCCCTCCGAGCCCCTGCGTGCCGTTTATCAGCAGCCCTCTCCACACGCCGTGTGCATACTGCCGGCAGCTTGCTCCCAGTTTGTGGTGTGAGCAAATGGACCGAGCGGCGGCAGCGCCCTGGGAGGAGGCCAGCAAGGGGTAGTAGCACAAAGTGCCAGATGGATTTATACAGGGAATTTCCCTTCTCTCACTGAAACTCTCATGTGCATCCTGCTCTAGAGGATTTATCTCCAAATGTTCTGGCTTGCCCTCAGCAGTGGGATGGAGAAAGTAAGCCCAGACATCTCCTCACTCCCCCTCCAGACCCTACATCCGTGCGAGGCACTGGCGCTGCTGACAGCAGAGCAAAGAGCTCCTCTAGCCGGTGCTTTGCAGCTGTGCTCAGGTGCAGACAAGTAAAAGAAATTCCTCCAGAAAATATTGCCTGGTAGTTTAAAAGTAATCTTTTTGATGAGTTAAAGGACAAAGGTGAACACATTTTATTATTTAATCTGACAGAAAGTTCAGTGCAATTCAAGGTTATTGTAATAAATAGAAATGTTTACCTAACCTTTCTCCATCTGATTCATCATGAATTGTTTGATATGTCCTCAATGACACAGGAATGTATAACTGTAACCAAGAAACTAGCCAGTAAGAGCTTTACTGTGTGTATCTCTGGTTTTATATAAAACAGCACATTGAAGATAGGCACGTCCAGAGATGCAGGTCTATATCTATATTCCACTGACAATGCGTTGCTTAGATGACACTTCACCCAACAACTGAACCCTACAGAACCCCATAGAAAACTGTCATCCTGAAAGCATTCACAGTTAACAATGTACAATTTTCACCTCTATCTCCTCCTTGCTCTCTCAGTAAGGATTGTCTATAATACTCTTGAGGAAGTGACACCAATATTGAGAACAAAATGAGTGATATCATTCATCCTATTTGACCATGACAGAAGATGTTATTTTGAGTGACTACAGATTAAAAGCCCCAGATCTTCAAGAGTAAATGTTTGTGTCAGTAGTTTGTATCCTCAAACTACTTATGGAGTGTGAAAGTTGACACTGTGCCCGTCTCAGGTCTAATTTTACTGGTAAATTGATCTGGTTTATTATTTTTGAGAAGAATAATCCTTTGTCAAAAAGATACCATACATTTTAACCATTGCTTTTCATAAGGAAAAGTTATTTATAAGAAAATTTAAGTCAAAATTATTCTTTTTAGCCAACAATTAAAAAAAAAATCTAAATTTATTTCTAAAAGAATTTTCATTTAAAGATCATTTAAAAGTAAGTCTATGGTCACTCATTTAGATGTTAAATATTATTCAGAGTAAATCTATGGTCAAAATAAACCCAGAATTCACTATGACTTTTGGAATTTCCAAATTTCCACTTTTTTTTTTTTTTTCCTTAATTTTTGACCTTTTGTCCTGACTAGGTTTGGGACTTTGTATTCCATAATGAAAACTTGATTTAGAGGCAGAGATTTCAATTTAAAAAGGAGGCATTTACGTGATCAGTACACAAAAAAACACACAGACCCAGCGGCAGTAAGCAACCGGAAGAGTGACTCAAAACATCTTGCAAATCCTGAGTTCCTTCCAAGACCTCAGTCCTTTTCTTCTGGACATTTGCCCCTTTTTACTTAAATTAACGACTGCCCAGGTCGCTGTTGTGGTCTGATGAAACGCACCATTGGAGCGTGTTTGCAGCAGTTGTTTCCAAGCCAAAGTGAGGAGAGTCACAGGAGGTAACAGTATGAGTAACCGTGGTTAAGCCCACATCTGCCAGTGGGGAAGTAGAAGTTAAAAACACTGCAAACTGAGCATAATTTCTCTAAAGCTGTATCTTTTAACAGAAAAAAAAAAAATCAGGAAAGGCTTTTGGATGTAAAAGCAAGAGTTCTTTTCAGAAAGTTGGAACCCTCTTGGAGTACTTGGAGAAATAAATTGTTCAAACAATTTGAAATTATCAAAAAGCTGAACTGCAGCATGTGAAATAACCTGGGATTTGAAGTTGTCTGAGTGGAAAAAGACTTACTGAATTTCAGAGTGCCGAAGTGAGAAGATGATTTTTAAAGGTATGAATAAAAAAATTGTAAAGGTGAAAAATAAAGTAATATGGATTCTTGCATGGCAAAACACCCCCTTGATGCTTTTTACAAAATGCTGAGTCTTTATCACATCAGGTGCTTTAGCTCTGAGAAATGGTACAAAATTGATGACATTTAAGCATTGAATTATCTGGGACTGCACAACCATAGTCTTTAAAGTGGCTATTCCCTTTCTTTCTGTAAAAACAAAGCAAAATAATGGAATTTAAGGACACAGGCATTCACACAGAATTCTACAGGCATGCCAACACTGAGAAAGGAAATTAAGAGGTAGAATACTTCAGAAGACATAACTAAAGCATGGCATTAACTTTGCCATGTGGCATGTGGGAAAAGAAAGTGTATAAATATACCACTATGCATCTATTTAATTTCTGCTGTCCTCTCTGATATCAGTGCTCATATACTACATAGCAGCAGATCCTCATGTGTCACAAAATATACAGAAAACTTATTGTGTCCAAACTGGTACAAAATTAAAAATTTGTTAATAATTTACATGCAGAGAATAATTAACTAGAATTACACTAATACTTTGAAGTATCCTAGGCACCTAAACACATTCTGATGAAATAAATTACACATTGAATTAAGTTTGCAAGATATCTAAATCCAAACTTATGCAGTCCTTTATTTTGGCTTTGATGCTCTCATACCTCTGAGTATTCCTCCTCTGAGTATTTTTGAATAGCATGTTAAAGTTGTTAGGAATACTACAAAAGTGAAACTACACAGTTTATTTGAATAAACACATGTGTTCATTTTATTGTTGGTGTGCTTTGGGTCAACTCGTTCTCATCCAATAATCATAGAATCATAGAATTGTCAGGGCTGGAAGGGGCCTTAAAGATCATCTAGTTCCCTCTAGTCCTATCACTGCCTGACAGCCTAAAAATTCCCTCCCCAGCTTTCTTGTAGGCCCCCTTACAATACTGGAAGGCCACAATAAAGTCTCCTAATGATAAGGATATATTAATAGTACTATCATCTCCTCAAGGCAGTGACTGCTTCTTAACAACAATGTGTAATAGTACCCAGAGAGTATGTAATAATACCCAGAGCAAAGGTAAATTAATGCTAACCAGGACTGCTACATGGTTTTATAACACAAATAAGATTACCATGCAGATAGTGATTATGCCTCCAGCCATGCACAATCTGAATTCTTACCAGCTCTGTCATCTGTACCTTTATAAGCAAGTGCCTGTTCAAATCTTCTCTTACTTGCTGTTAATACTTTCTGTGAACCAGACATAAGCTGTTTCTCAGCTCTTCTCAACACTATCACCATTCCAACAATGTCTGTTGCTCTAAAATAGATAGTCTTTTTGGCATGCTGACTTCTTGCAGAAGACACCCCCTGCCCCCACACCTGTGCCCTTCCCACTCCCAGCTGGTTATCCTGGGTAGGAGGCTAAAGATTTTCCAAATGACCTCAGAACAGGTTTCATCCTCTAGGTCTGAAATTCCTATGGTGTGAGCATGACAATGCCTCTGGGCAATAGGGGGATTTCCACAGTAGCTACCTTTGTACATGCACTCAGTTAGGAAGGGTGTGAATGTCTCACAAAGCACCTGGCTTGTTCAAAGCTCGGTGAACTGGGAAGTGCAGTACAGTTGAATCTTCTTATTTCTGATGCATTTCACCTGGCAGAGGGTAGCAGGACTGAAGTGGAGCCTGTTTGTTCTAAAGGAGAATCGATGACATGGTGCAGAAAACCTTGCGTATTAAAGTATTTGATGTGACCATTGCATAATAAGAAACTATCTGCCTCAATGTTCTGTTTTTGTCTGTGAGGACAAAGGTTTCAGCCTTAATCTCTGCACATGGGACCTTTCTTCTGTAGAGACACAGGAACTTTTGGCAGAAACATCTGGACATGAGAACAAGTGCACTCCTGTGCTGTGGTGGCACAAGTCTAGGTGAAGATCATGTTGAGGTGAAGAGTGACTGGTGGCTGACAGTGAGGCAGCAAACAGCACATGACTCTCACTTCTGCTTTTTAAAATCTTATCCCAGAGTTGGCAGCAGCATTTATGCAGCAATCCAGTATCACAACAGTTTGTGCTCCTGAAGTCCACTCAGAAATGGTCTTAACTAAGGATTTTGTTTGGGAGAACAGCCTCTTTGAATTTCTCCCACCATGTCTCAGTAATTGCAATGAGATCACGGCCCTGCACGAAACACAGATCTCTAGCTCTTACTGTTTGTTCTCCATACTGCAAGCAATGGTGCAGACACATTTCAGAGAGGTGGCCAAGCATGCAGGTTTCCCTGGAGGGGAGTGGGAGGATATACCATAGTCATACACAGCCCCAGCTTGATTTACCTTCAGGTTCTTGTCTTTGGAGGTAGTTAAGGAGCATTTGTGTCAAGTCTGGTCTACCTGGATTATTCCCCAGGTGGGTACATTGACATGAGACTTCCATTTTGGAAGCCACTGTTCATCAGTTCATCAGTTTAAAGCTCATTTCACTAAGCTGACCAGCCTGCTACCTCAGATTCACTTACCTTTTCCAGACAGGTGTATCCCATTCCTCCTTAACAGGTTATACTCAGTGAAGAATGTCCAATTGTCATAAAAACCAAAGGCATCTCCACAGCATCAGCCACATATCCAGAAGTTGAAGTGCATTATACATCTCTTTCTGGCTACCTCCTTTCCTTCAGCTGGTAAGACTGAGGAAAAGAGAACTCATACACCAAATATTTTTACCTGTACCCCTAGGGCTTTATGGCCCTCCTTGATTCTGCTCAGCTTCTGGTTTGCTGTGTCATTTATGACCACATGAAAGAATAACAGGGGATAGTAGTCCATGCTTTTGATCAGCTGTGGTACCCTTTCAGTAGTGTCTCCGATCTTGGGTCCCAGGGGGCAGCAGACTTATCACAACTCTCTGTCAAGTCAGCTAATGGGTGCCTTTTTGGCCTTTAGAAAAGAGTCACTCACTGAGTACTTATAATTTATTTTTGCAGTGTTTAATGTGTGTTGCTTTTACAGTTACTTCCTGCATCCCTTGTTCATGAAGATCTGTGTTTGTTAAGGTCTCGTATCTGCTTGTGGTGTTCTTTAATTAGTGAAATGAGTATAAAGATAATCAACTCTTAATTAGTGGCCACAATTAATTTATTAATTAACTTAGTTTCAAGTGGATGGCCCTCTCTTTCAAAGGCACTAAAAGCTTGCTGCTCCCATGTGTGTTGGTGGGACCAAGTTAATTTTTGGCAACAATTAATGAGAAATCTGGTATCTGTTAGCACTAGATGAATTAATGAAGCCTTCCACTGTTAGGTCACGCAGTCTAAACAAACTTCTGAGCAATCTGAAGCTGAGATATGTGAGGACAAACCCCACAGTTATTTGTGTACAGAAAATCTGTAGGCAAAACTTTTTTTTTTCTCCTGTTAAGAGGAGATTCTTCAGCTATCAACATCACAATACTTGACTTTTAGTATAAGCTGCAGTTTTTGTCCTACTTGAATGTTTCACAATTTCTTCTTAGCTAATCTTAGCAGTGCCTGTCTAGTAAGACATTACAGCTAAGTAGGAAATGGGATTAGAAAGGGGTCCAAAGATGTGGGTTTTCATAGAAGACAAGAATGACTCTCAAGGACTGACCAAAAGGCTGTGGGTGGCTGTATCCGTTTGTATCATTATTGAGAGACAAATGCCCAGAGGCTTTATGGAAAAAAACAGTCAGGAGGAGAAAGGAAGTCTTATGTGTTTAAAAGATCTGCTAAGTCCTCAGAAATTGTAAAGAAATTATCTTCCAAACAGGTAATAAAAGGGGGAAATTATAATTGCTTGGGGATTTTTAGTGGCATCCTGTGATTCAGCTTATAAAACAGTTATTTTTAGGTAGTTATTTCACTATCTATTTTTCTTTATGATAAATAAAGAGGTTTGAGCTACTGCTGGCTTCAGAAATTTTGTCTTGCCCCAGGTATGGATTTCCTTGACTCTGCCTCTGGAGACATAACTTTTAGAAAGGATGGAAGATTTAAGATGTGATACAGGCAATCACACTTGCACCAGGTTCTTGGTGTCTTTAATCTCAAGGAAAACTTTTCACAATGTGTGTCACTAAGGCTTAGAGTTTTATGAAAGGGCTTAAACAAAGCACCTATGTGTTGACCTCGGTGTCAGCCTGACCTCTGTATCTAGAAAAATTATGGAGAGGTTCACCTGAGTGAGCTCACATGGCAAGTTCAGTACAGTCAGCGGATCAGGCCCAGCCAGCATGGGTTAGGAAAGGCAGGTCCTGCTTGACTAATCTGATCTCCTTCTATGACCAGGTGATCCTCCTGGTGGATGAGGA
The DNA here is from genome assembly GCA_024605025.1 of Megaceryle maxima. Classification (NCBI taxonomy): domain Eukaryota; kingdom Metazoa; phylum Chordata; class Aves; order Coraciiformes; family Cerylidae; genus Megaceryle; species Megaceryle maxima. The sequence continues at coordinate 23,462 of JANHGN010023987.1, read as the reverse complement.
AGGGGCTATGGACTTTATTTTAGGAAAGCCTTTGACACCATCTCCCACAGCATTCTCCTAGAGAAGATGGCAACTCATGGCACAGACAGGTGTACTCTTCACTGGGTTAAAATCTGACTGGATGGCTTGGCCCAGACACTTGTGGTGAATGGAGCTAAATCCAGTTTTTGGCTGGTCACAAGTGGTGTTCCCCAGGGATCAGTTTTGGGGCTGGTCTTGTTCAATATCTTTATCAATGATCTAAGTGAGGGGATTGAGTAACCCTTAGCAGGTTTGTAGAAGACACCAAATTGCGCAGTAGTGTTGATCTCCTTGAGGGTAGAAAGGCTCTGAAGAGGGATCTGGACAGATTGGCTTGATAGGAGGAGGTCAATGGGATGAGGATTAACAAAGCCATGTTGAGTCCTGTATTTCAGTCACATCAACCCCGGGCAATGCTATAGGTTTGGGGAAGAGTGGCTGGAAAGCTGCCTGTCAGAAAAGGACCTGGGCATGCTGATTAACACCTGGCTGAGTATGAGCCAGCAGTGTGCCCAGGTGGCCAAGAAGGCCAATGGCATCCTGGCCTGTATCAGAAACAGTGTTTCCAGCAGAACCAGGGAAGTGATTGTCCCACTGTACTCAGCACTGGTGAGGCCACACCTCAAGCGCTGTGTTCAGTTCTGGGCCCCTCACCACAAGAAAGACATTGAGTTGCTGGAATGAGTTCAGAGAAGGGCAACCAAGCTGGTGAGGAATCTGGAGAACAAGTCCTGTGGGGAAAGGCTGAGGAGACTGGGATTGTTTGGTTTGGAGAAGAGAAGGCTGAAGGGAGATCTTATTGCTCTCTACAGATACCTGAAAGGAGGTTGTAGTGAGGTAGGTGTAGCCTCTTCTCTCAAGTAAATAATAACAGGACTAAAGGAAGTGGCCTGAAGTTGTACCAGGGGAGGTTTAGATCAGATATTGGGAAGAATTGCTTTACTGAAAGAGTAGTCAGATGCTGGGATGAGCTGCCCAGGCAGGTGGTGGAGTCACCATCCTGGAGGTGCGCTAAAAAATGTGTAGATAAGGCACTTCAGGATATGCTCTAGTGGAATGGAGGTTGGTTGGTTTGGTTTGGTTTGTTTGGTTTTTGTTTTTGTTTTGTTTTATATTTGTGTTTTGGGTTTTTTTTTGGTGACAGTTGGATGCAGTGATCTTAGAGGTCTTTTTTCCACTGTGACAATTCTGTAATTCTGTGAAGCAATGGCTTCTATACCCAGAGTAGATTAAGCCAAAGATATGGGATATGATATGATATGATATGGGAGGGGGTAACGAGACTAACAGTGGTTGAGAAGTATGTCAGGAACAAGATGAAAAAGGAAGCAAAACTTAATCTGTCTGGAACAGAGGCTATGTTCAGAGGTGTTTATGGATAAAATCAACAGGATAACAGAACAGATTTTATTGCTCAAGAAAAAGGCAGAAGCACAGAGAGAAAAAACAAGCTCCAAAGGACAAGTGCCAAAAATTTGTAGGAGTGAAAGGTAAGCCTGTTGTGAAAGTTAGGAAGGAGCAATGAGATGTACACAAAGAAGTGGCTGAGTCATAAAAGCCAAAAAAGAAAAAGAAAAAAGAAAAAGAATAATAAAACCTACAAAAAAATCTCCAGAAGGTAATAACTAATAATCAAAGGAAAAAATAATTTGGAAAGCTTTCCACTCTGAAGTACATAAACAGTATTTAATTATTGTGAGTAACAGGAAGAAAAATCCCAGGACTCTCTTTAAATCCAAAATAGATTGTAAATCCAAAACATAGGAAGAGGAAGAAAGCATGTACAATATTGTTTCCTAAAGCAGTAAAAACTAGACCCATGAGATATATTGAGCATGACGAGGAATTTGTTTGAATGAATTGAATTTGTATAGTGTCTATTGCACTTTCTGTTCAGTCTGAGAGTTATCTAGCTAGTGTTTATTTGATCTTCCTCCCTGCTGTACTTGGTGCTGGTCACACAAGTGTGCCATTTGCAGAAATTCTGTATATTCCTGACACGTCTGTAACTGCTTTTGTCTGTCTTTATGTCTGTCTGGGTCTATATATAACTCCAAATTTCACCCAAAAAAGCTCAGTCAGCAGCTGACAGCTGAATTCAGCTCAACACAAACCTTTTTTGCATATGTTCAAGGTGACACACCCTTTGTGTACTCATACCAATGAACAGCTCTTCCAAGAATCCATAGTGGTGGCATGAGTGTTCTCTGTATTTCAACAGCTAGAAACAGGCAAGGGTTTCGTAAATCATCTTTTATGTGTCTAGTTAGTTGGGGAAGTGTTTCTCACGGTTAATAGTTGTAATTACTGTCATCTGCTCCAGTTTCTTAGACAGAGAAGGGTGTATGGGGGTGTGTGTGATGATAGACATGATAACCCTGCAAATTCAATAAAGCTCCATTTACCAAAGCTCAGGTGCAGTGGAAAGTGGGTGCTGAGGGGAAGGGAATGTTTGTGGCTCTTAGTCACATGGCAGCATGCCCATCACTGAACCAATAACAGGCACCTGGGGCATGGGAAACTATGCCTGAAGGGACAGCTCCTGCCACATCTCCTGTCCCTCTCTGAGGTGGGAGGAGACACTCTAGTTTTAAAGCAATGATGAAAATTGATGAGGGACTCAGAAGAAGGTGAGGCGGATTTTATCACCTAGTCAGAAGTCCAGTGGTTGTGGAAAGCCTGGTGAAGAATGAGTGAGCCAAGGATCAGACTGTGTAAATATTTTCTGTGTGACCCCTTTCACCCTTAGCAATCTTTAAGTCTTGATGTTGTCAGGAAAAGGCACAGTTTAAGTAGAGTCACAGGCCAGCCATGCTATGTGTTAGACATGGTCATGTTTAATGACATTCTCTGAAGGCACTCACCTTGTCTGATAACAAGAGTAAGATGGTGTAAATTATTATGTATTCCAGAATTTAATCTGATACAGATCATCTGCCCCCCTGATGCTATTGTACTGGGTTTATGTCAATGTTAGGAAATATTAACCCTTGACATTTTTATACCTTAATTTCCTATAGGGCACGTAGTGCTTTAGTGCAATTACTAAAAGGTAGTTGCCAATACTTAACAATAAAATATACTTATGCCATGTGAATAAGCTTCAGAACCAAGCTGTCAAGAAAAGGCAGATATATTCTGGCAATCTCAGCGATAATGCTTTTTAATATATGTTTCTGACTTTTCAAAATATCCAGTATATTCCTAGATTTATTGCTCTGTTAGATGTGTATTTATAATCAAAAAAGCCTATAAGAAGCTAGACCCATCTCTAAGTATAGAGTATGTGAATTAACTGGTCTTTTTTGGCACTGTTGTCAGTTTCTTTTGTGCAGGAATTATTGATGTCATTCTTTGAATCTTACTATGACAAATAAGGGGTAGACCTCCTAATTAATTTGTAACACTTTTGAAACCACTTGCCTTCTGAAAAGCATGGTGTATTCCCTGAGATCATGGAAAAGCTCTCTTAACATTGCCCATGGCACCATCTATTCATGGAAAATGTAGCTGTAAGGCAACATTTTTTTGAAAACACCAGTTACCAATTAGAAAGCTCTTCAGATATAGGCATAGAGTCAGAGGCTTAGCCAAACCCTGAAGTGACGGAAACTCAATGTTTTTATAAATGTTTGGTTAATTTTATTTTATTTCTTTGCATTATTTCATCATTCCACCAGTAGCAGAAAATTTGGAAAGTCAGTCATGCAAGTTTTGTCTGAGTCTTGATCTGACCTATTGTTGCAAAATGTATCTGAATCAGTAATTTTGTCTACCTAGAGAAAAATTCACATCTGGGAAGCTTCATTCATTGCCAACATCCAAATTTTTGGATGAATGCAAAAAGCATATAGGGAAAAAAATGAAGAAAGAGCCTCAAAAGCCGCTTATGTTTATGTGAAGGATGGTGCTTTTGTGACTTAGCAAAAATTGTAAATATTTAGCAACTGTTTGCATGTATAGAGAGGTGTATGATGTGATGACAGTAAGCCTTAGTTACTCATTTCAGGATTTCTCATCTTCCTTTGAGCTGATGAAACACACATGCCTCTGAAGCCAAACAATTTGCAGTGATACACAGGGGAGAGTCTTAAAAGGCAGTCTCTGGGCTTGTTGCTTGTATGTAGTGTAAAAATTTGTGGAGCTGTCTACTGCAGAAATCTTTGAAATTGTTTAAACCACATGACAACACTAATGGGAGTAATTTTCACAAGTATCTGTGGGTACAGGAACCTTGAAAGAAGGAGGAGGAAGTCTGGTCTACAGACAGTGAAAACACACAAAAAAGTATTGCATTCACAAAAAAAAAAAAAAAAAAAAAAGGCAGAAAAAATTAGCAGGTTTGGCTAGTCATGTGTCTGTCCTGGTTTGAGTGAGAACAGAACTCATTCTGTTCAATCATTTTACTTTTCAGCTCAGTTCTTCTAACTAACGGCACTGTCTGAAGTCAGCAGCCTGTTTTCACAGACACTGTCTG
>JANHGN010023987.1:6081-18020 GCA_024605025.1 Megaceryle maxima | reverse complement strand
CATCAGTGGTGACAGTGATGTGATTACTGTAAGGGGGGTTGGGTTTGACACTGGTTTTGTGTATATTTGTACATATTTTTATTATTATTCTCATGAAAACTGTTCTAGTTTCCTTTTCTAATCACTAATTCTCTCTCCCTTATTACTTTTCTCTTCCCCTTTGGGGAGGGAGGGGATTTAACAGAGAGTGTCTGTTATTGGTCTAAGGGGCCACCCTGACCCTAAACCATGACAGTTACTCATGTACTTCATAATAAAATATTAAGGTGGAGGAAGTCTTTAGGGGCTGGTGAAAATAACCTCCAGGGAGAAGGGTTGACTTTGAACAGAAATGCAACAAGTAGGACTTCTGCGGTGAAGAATATTAAATCAATGGAGATAGTTCTGTCTTCATGAGGTTGGTGGGATTGGCCAACTGTGTAAAAAGGAACTTTCACTACCTCTTGCTGTGAACAAACTTCCTTATCAGCATTGAACTTGATAACATGGTGTGTAAAAGACCGATGTCTTCTCAGGACCCTTGCTAATAAAACCATGTGCACCATACTGGCACTGAGCCCTGCAAGCCCCCAGAAGATGTGCTTTGTTCCTAGAGTTGTCTTACCAAATCTCTGCCTCACCACTCCTTGGCAATGATTTTATTTGTTATGGAGACCTCATGTGGGGGTGAAAAAAATAGCTGTTGACTTTTACTTTGGTTTCTTGGAGATAGTTATGGGCTCTCCAGGCAGACCTCAGGCAAGAAAGACAAAGGAATTGGTAAGGTCTTTGCAACACCCTGGCAGCACTTGGTGTTGAGAGAGCAGCTCTGGCTTGCTGGGTGGTGTCTCTGGAAGGTGCTGGAAAAGCTCTGGAGGGAGACTAAGCGGGGGCAAACATACAGGTCGCACAGGGCTATGCCTTGTATTCAGTGTTATTTGCCATTGCTAATAGCGGGTATGTCCTGTTTACAACTGGAAGTGGGCAGCTGGGTGGGTGATTTTCTCTACCCTCGTGAGCTGCTGTTCTTCTGAGAGCAGGCACGATAAGGCGTGTGAATCATACAATCCCAAATGCTTGGCATCCGCATGAGTCATTGTTTTGCTACCATATTTTACAATTCCTTCCTGTTTTGCAGCATCTGAGGGTTTGCTATCGTTGTAACCTACCTACACTTTGAAAACTGACTGAGGTGCAAACATAAGAGTTAGCTCTGTACGTTATTTTTTGTTTCCTAGGAAATCCCACAGTTTCAAAGGAGAATAAAGTAAAAGAAACATTTGAAATACCCTACAGGAATGAATGCTTTGAAATCATCTTTGGTGAACTGCTTTTTAAAAAAAATTGAGGCATTTTGGATATCTTCTGATATTAGCTGTTTTAAAGTTTCTGAGCATGTCTTAAACATTGAAAATTGCTTGAACTGAAAAAAATCAGTTTATTAATATGTCAGTAACAAGTTTTGGTAGTACCAAAGCACAATACTTTAAAAATTCTAACAAGGGCCCTGTTTTGAAATGAGATTTTGACAAAAATGTTATTTCTGTCAAAAGGATTTATCAAAAGATTTGGGGGATAACACTTTTTATACAGATGCATACACACAGAGACATGAGAACATAAAAACTTGTTAGAAATAAAAGATGAAAATTCAGAAACATAAGCATGCAAATTCAAGATTTTCAGTTTTATAAATTTTGGAGCAGGTATTGAAATGTTTTTTCCATTCCATTAGACTCAAATCTAACACATCTTACAATTCTGTCAATTACTTAGGGAAAAATAAATTAAATTACTGGTTTTTAAGGTTTGCATACAACAATTATTGGATAACTGTTGAACTGTGAAAAGACTGCATTAAGGATTTAGCAATCCGATTGAAATATATAGATACGTGCAACAGTGTATATAACAGCTCAGGGTGAGAATGTAGGTGACATTGTCTAAATAGGAACCAGTGACAAGATATTTGTGGGTTGCATGTAAGTTCCCCCTGTAACACCAGTGCCAAAGTAGCTTAAGAAATCTACTGAGGAGTATTAAGTAGAAATTAATAATTAAATTGTTGTTGTTGTTTGTTGTTTTTTTCCCCCACTTTTTCTATGTGTGCCACTGATGCAAGTATTTCTGCAATACCATTAAAGATGTTGATAAAGTACAGAGGGTTCATGGGGGAGCACAGGGATGAATAACAGCTTGAAAAACAGGTCCCTTAGTTGGCTTACCAAAGAAGTAGTTAAGAAAGAATTTGATCATAGCCTATCAGCACTCACATAGTGAGCAAGCCTTTGACTTTTATTTCTTAAACCTGGTGGATGAAAATATCACTGGAACTAGGGAACTGCAACTGAAGCAAGAAAAATTAATATTAGAAATTAAATGCAGACTTTCAGCAGTGGGGCTAACAGTTACAATGGAACAATGTATTTAAAAATGTGTCAGTTTCTTCAGCTGAAAGTTTAAATTTGGAATTCTGGTGCCTAAAAGAAAAAAACCTGATTTTGTTGGATAAAAAATAATGTAGGTAAATTTAGTGATCTGTGTTATTTAAGAGGCTAGCCTGGATGACAGGAGTTATATATACCCTTTGTCCTTACATTCTAGAAATGCTTGGTCCTTGTTTACTGCTATCTTAATTCAATATGTTTTTCAACATGAAGGTGTGATGAATGGTGTTTGTGTTGCTTGGGTGTTTTCAATGTATCTTGTGTTCCATTAAGAAGTGATGGGGTTGGTTTCAACTCTTTGGAAGGAAAACAAGCGTAAGTTGCTGTTGTCTAGGTAGGGACCAGACATCCTAGCAACAGAGGGCTGGAAAAGGGAATTTCCTAGACAGTACCACAAAGAATCCACAACTACTAAAAAAGTCATTGAGTTGGCTGCAGTCAGCCATGGACATGAGGATCTGCCTGCAGAGACACAGTGGGCAGGGGAAGAAATGTGTATTTCTATTTCTAGACTGTCTGACCTACTTGTTTAGAATTTTCTCAATTTATAAAGTGAAGTGTTCTAATTTTAATTCCATTAAAACTAAGTTTTTCTCAATTTAATTGATTTTTTTTGGTCTTTTTTGAGGATCTAACTTTGGCTGAGGGACTAGGCACATGGCCCTCAAGACAGGCCAAATCAAGAAATCCTCACATCTTATCTTTGATTCACCATTCCCCCTGCCCCCCCTTCTGGAAGTACTAAAAACTTTTTTACCACTTCTCCACAGTGTAGTTTCCATATGACATGTTGGAAGGTCTGGAGCATGTTTGGATGCAAATCTTGTTCATGTCCTTCTTTCTGGCAGTTATTAGTAAGGGTCAATTGGTGGTTATATCTATAAGAACATTTGGTAGGGAGCCTTCACAGACACCCCAGGTGACCTGAGCCATCGAGAGCATGCCACAGGTGTCTGATCTCCAAATCCCTCAGTTCAGGTTCCCTAAGCTTGTCACTTCTATTCTTGTCCTAGCCTCTCTTTTGGCATCTCTCAAGTAGATGACTTTACTTCTTTCAATCTTTCCTTACCAATTGTCATATTCTAGACCTCTGATCATCCTCATTCTGATCTTCTGGATCAGCAGTTGTAATGTATGTAATTGTAGATTGTAGATTGTAGATCCCTTCTTAAGAGAGAATGCCTAAAGCTAAGCAGAAAAATAATATGAAGATATACCAGTGGAGTACAAGCAATTTCTTCCTGGGTGTCTCATGTTAGATACCTGATTGTATGTCCCAGTGAGAGCTCTTTGCCTTTCTTGCCGCAATATAAAATCTTGTGGTTTTTTGATTTAGAAAGCACCTTCCTCAAAGTGCCCTTCTGCAGGGCTATGGTCTCTTGCCATTCCCCACTCTGCATTTGAACCATTTGATTGACATTGTTTGTCTATAATTTTGCACTTATCATCACTGAAAATTGAATCCAGTGTTTCCAGACCTTTTCTCTATGTTTAAAAGTTATGCTGAACTCTAACCTTACTCTCCATCACATCTAACCTTGCAGCTTGTACCACACTGATGGTACAACAAACACATTCCTCTTCTACTGTCTAAGTTGTTAACAAGAATATTGAATACCTGACTAGGATGCACCCAGGAAAACTTACTTGATACATACATCCTGTTTGACATCTGTGTTATCATTTCTTGAATTGTGCTTTTCCAAAATGCTTAGCAACCATCTTAGAACAGCATTCATTTAAGACAATGTCATATAGGACAGTGTTTAAAAAGTCTTAATTAAATCCAGACCTCTAAAAAACTTAAATGCATGCTGGAGTACACCTAGCATGGTGTTCCTTTGTTTCCAGGATGTGTTGTCTGATTATATCATCCACATACTTCTTTTGTTTTGACATCGATTTTATGCTTCCATCAGGTATCCAAAATGACACAGCTTTTTAACTACAAAATAGGGCATAGAAAATTAAAAAAAATAATTAATGGCTCTGAAGCTATTGCTTTTCAATATTTACATGAAAAGCAGGTTATGATTTTGTTTTCTTAGGAAAACTTTCACATAGGGAATAGTTTGGTTGGGAGTTTAGCATAAATAGGGTAAAATCCCCAGTGTTTCAGTAATAATACTATGCATTTATAAAACTTGTTTTCTTCAGGGTCCTTTATAGATCTTATGTAGTAAATGCATCAAAATATGCCTGGATCTACATGGATGAAGAAGGAAGAATATGTCATAATAACTTCAAATGGGGTGGAAAGGTTCAAATACAAGAATGGCAACAGGAAAAAAAAACCCAAAACATTAAGTCTTACAAGATATCTTAGAAGAATATTAACTAGAAGTTGTATCATTTGCAGTTCCATCAGCTGCATATGCAACTGATAGAAGCACAGGAATGAGCACAGTAATTCTCTGTGGGAGTGACAAAAGCATAAACAGCTGGATGTAGTCATCACCCCAGAGAAATTGTTGTTATCTGCTTTCCACAGTGATAACGGGACTGTCAGTTGGGTAGGTAAAGTATATGGTTATCATCATCCTAAAATGCAAGACCTCCTGCTTCTTGTCCTCACTGTACTCTTGCAATGCTTGTACGCTATCCACATGCTATCCTGTCAGCTACCCAGAGGTTCCCAGCAAATATGTATAATCCTACTCCAGAAATCACCAATCGCCCTTGCTTTGGACCTCTCCAGCTCTGTCCCTATTAGAAAATTCTGGGTATATGAAGGATGTAGTCTGAGTGCTATAGCACCTTCCTCGGTCCTCAGTAATGGACTTGCAAGCAGTAAGGTGTTGTTGGCACTTGGGATTTATGGACTGCAACATACACAAATTAACTTCAAATTACTGAAAGCACTGCACTTACAGCTGCAGACAATGCAATTCAAGTTGTAAAACCCGAGGTCCTCTGTAAGTCCATTAGTGTCTCATTCTGCACCTCTAGAACTAACTCAGATATTTGTATGATGTATTCACATCTTCCCTCGAGGCAGGCTTTCACTGTTATATGGGACATCAACTGAATCTATTTTAAAGAATTTGACAATGCAGGTCTTTTGCTGGCCCCTGGTGTTTGTTTGAATCTGAAGTTTACTGGTTTGAAAACCACTCACAATCTGCTCTATTTTGCTTGAGCTTCTGCTGACTCATTTCCATCTAAGTCCAAGCCATGGCCTGAGAAATTACCTAAGATCAGTGAAACAGATACTTTAGAGATAGTCAGCCTGTGCTTTGAGAAAGATGTGGCTGGACAGACTTCATTATTTTCCCTGCAATGCTTTTTAGGTGTTAAACGGCAGGTGAGTGTAGCAATGTGTCCAGAGAGAAGCACTGTCAAAATGGCCAAATGGCTTTATTGACAGCAAAAGCATCAGACTACACTTTCACCACTGTGTATATTTGGTGTCACCAGATCTTTTTTTCTTTAATGTTTCTCTGTAAGGATTCCTGTAAAGTACAGAGCACTGTCAGTATTTCTGCTTTGAATAGGAGATGCTGTGACAGCTGTAGGATTTATCTTTACAGTTCCAAGAACTCAGGACTTCACTTTACTTTTGAATGTAACTCATCTGTTAGACCAAGAGCTTGAACAGTTAGGAGCTTATTGTGATAAAGGTCACATAAGGGTAAGATAAAGGTCATATAAAGTTATAATAAATTACAGATCCAAAGAACACTCAAAATATCATCCCAGTCATGTTTTCTGTTGACCATCAGTCAAGCCTTGCATCTAAAAGTCAGTATTGCACCTTTGTATGTAAACAACAATTTTCCCAGAATTTGCTTTCAGCAGTGGTTGTCAAAAAAAGAAGTGTATGGCAAACAGGATACAATTGGGCAGTTCATAATATGGCCAAGATTGTCTCACCGGAAGGATTGCAGTGAGGTGAATTTCTCATTGTTGCTAAAACTTTGTCCAAATATATTTATGTATGCTTAGTTTTGGGCTTTGGCAGGAAGCTTTAATGCAGAAACAGCATGCCCTTCCGTCCTCCGTGTGTTTGAAAGCTCTTTCGGTGTGAGTCATCGGAATCCTGTGGTTTGTGTATCCTGAGAGGAGAAGGGCTCTCTGTGATTATCAGACACCATGAAAAAGTAGCAGTTTGAAAATAAAATGATAAGGAAGTACATGATTTCATAGGAAATATCTGCTGATGGCTTTTTTTATTTCTCCTGTAGGCTTGCTGTTTCGTGTGGAGGTCTTGTGAGTGTATGTGGTCCTCTGTGGTTTTGCTTCGCAAGCTCATATAATTTTTTCAGAAGTGCTGCTGGCTGCTAGAAGGTATCTCCTTGTGAGCTGGAGAAAATAACATTTATATAATAAGACTCCTTGAAACAATGGAGTCATCCTGAAGGGTTGCCCTTGGGCTGAACTGATGTGCAGACTTGTCCCACTGTGCGATACTATTCAGTAGCTGTCAGGGTACATCTTGTCTCACAAGATGTGATAGGAAGATGTCCATTGTGAGAGACTTTCTGTTAGTGCCCCAACAACACATAAGTGGACTAAATCCAATATGTTTCGCCAAAGTAATGTGGATTTCTTGTGGTGCTTTCTCAAGATGGTTCTTAGAAATTGCTATTGATTTCTTTGTCTGAACTCAAGGGGCATTAAGAGTTCTGTTAACATTAACAAAATGGGGAAATGGGATGCAGAATTAAACCAATATATTTTAATCTCCTGTTATGTCCAAAGTGAAGCTATCTCTATGTGGGATCTCCAACATTTTACAAAACTGTTTCACAAACAAGCTTTAGGACAATGCTCTCACTGATGTGTTTGGGGTGTATTTGCCTGAGGGGCCACTCCTTGAGTGAACAGAAGTACCCTTTAAGAAAAGCCTTTTCTTCCTGTCAGTGTTGGAAAAATAAGGGGACAAAAAGAGGCATAGAATAACTCCATGGAACAAATTGTAAAGCTCACTTGTGGTATGTGACTTTATTTAGAAAAATTAAACAGTCTTGTAACCTTCTCAATCATCTTTCAACCCACAGAAGCAGACCTTCTAAAAATTTAGAGAAAATACAAATTCTAGGAAGTGCCTGAAACACCAAGACTTGTGTAATATTTGAAGCATGAGTTAGAGAGCCTGTAGGCTGATCTTGAAGTGATGCCCTTGTAATACTTTTCCTGTGATTAGAAGGATTCTTTATAGATAACAACCACATTGTTGTTTCACTAGAGAATGTGTGCATGCACTTCTTCTCCCCTACCCAAGCACACAAACACGCGAGAATCAACAATAACTTTATGAAGGAACTGACAACTGGTGCAGTGTTGAAGCAGTATGGAGCACACCACCACTCTGTTGTGTCTTGTAAGCAACATCTATACAGGTACTTGGAGCAACATAACCAATCCCATGGCATTTAAGCTTGGAGCAAAGATACAGTGTGCTATATCATTTAAGTAGAAGTGTCTTAGCATAAGACCAACAGCCTAGTCAGTGTAGTAAAGTGCATTGTAATTTGAAATAATAACTCTTTTTCTTTGTGTGCCTTAGCTTATCATCCACTTGACCTCTATCTTGACAGTCACTGTATCAACAATAAGAATGCACATCACTTCTAGGCAACATGACTAGATATTCTACTGATCTTAGAAAGAAGAGGGGGCTGTAAGAGACTGCCAAGTCTTTTTATGTCTGTAGGACATAAATGAGGTCACTCTCAAATAAAGTAAAATATAATTTATGTGAACATCGGGGTGACATCCGAAGTCTTTGGTTAAATAGAATTACAATGAGGAAAGAGTTGCAGCCAATAAAATACTAGTAATAACAAAGTTAAGTACAGTTGGTGAATTTCTTCTCAGCTGCGGTAAAAATGGTACACTATCCTTTGTCTTTTATTTGGACAGTGTTTCCCTTTAATTCTGAACCCAGCAATTTAGGGAAGAGAAACTTAAAAGGCAGTTAATTTGGAAAAAGGCAAAAATTTATATGAACCATTACCCAAATGGATTAAGGTGAACTCTGTTTAACCCAGGGTCTTGTGTAATTAAGATTCCGTTAGAGAGGACCATACAGATTTCTGGAGGATATTGATTCATCCTTAAATTTGATAGGGACTCTCCATAAACCTCCCAAGGCATACAGAGAAAACTGGTCACATGTTGTGTTTGTCTTCTTCAGTAACCTTAGGAACTAAGGTTATGTCCTGAAGAATTTCTGAATTTAGGAACTAATTAAACAATTTCTTGAACAGAACTTGATGAACTCGAAACATACAACAATATTTACAGTGGCTTAATTTTTTATTATTCTTCTAAAAATATGTGTCATTTTCACAATCTTATAAGCTATTTGGAAATACTGTGCCATTACTAATCACTTGTGTCACATGCATTGGCCAGGAATTTGACACAAAGTGGTTTGCAATCTATTTCACAGTTTGGAGAAATTTGACGTTATAAGCAAAATGACAGCCCTGGAAAATGAAGGCCTTCAATATGGGTGTAAAGGACCAGGGTTGATCTTGTCAATACTTTATTGTCATGTAATCTGTTCTGAATCACAAAACACACAGTTCCTTCCTATTTTGCTCAAAGTATTTTTCTCCATTCTTTATCCAGTACTAAGTAAAGTCAGGAGAAAAGCATAGCTGGTGTTTTCTTCATGCCATGAAACTTGTTTCATTGTAGGAAATTAAATAACAGAGTGCCTCAAAAGAATTAGAAAACCTGTTTGTGTGCTGGTTTGAGTGAGCAGACATGTTTGATTCAGGTTCAGTAAATATTGAATTAAGTAATAATGTTTTATCAAAACTGGCCTCCTTGTTGACAATCTCAAAGATTAGTAAGAAATACTCCAAGTCCATCACTCCAAAGGGTGATAAATGTTGATGGGGTTCTTTTCTGTTCCCACTTCTACCAGACGGATATTTGTATGACTCCCTATTTCACTTAGAAATAATATCTGTGGAGGATATACTTCTGTTCTGTACATTTTTTCCTAGTGGAAAACCTTACAAGTCAAGTTACAGGCACCAAGTCTCTTGTTGAAATTAGGGGAGATGAGATTTGACTCCAAGCCCTTTCTTTCTGTACAAGCAAGGTGATGTAAAGCACAAAAGGTGCCCATAAGTGAATGGCGTGATTGCGAGGGCCTTTTGTTGGCTGATAAAATGTTGCAACCCACCATTTAAAGTTTTATTGTTGGCAGTTGAAAAGTGGTACCAATTGAAAGCTGATGTAAAGCTTCTGGAGAAGTCTATAGGTATTTAGACGGACAATACATTGTTTTGGTAGTTATAATACGCTCGCTTTTATGTACACCATTTTGTGATCCCATAACAAACTAAGTCACATCTCTTTTGAAGGATTTCCTTCACAATGAGATTCCAATAAAGGTGATTTTCACAACATGCCTTGCAGATGAGAAGTGTTGCTTAAATCTAAATTTAATACAATTTTTAAAATTACCAGTATTTAGGAACAAGAAAATCCCACTCCTTTTGAAAGAATCCCAAACTGAGCAGAAATTCTTCAGAGCATATATATATAAATATGTGGTGGTCTGTTTGTTGATTTTTTCTTGCCTAGCCCTTCTCTTCACTATCTGTGCTGGTAGCTCAGACTTCTGATGGAATGTGGTTAGTGCTACATTAGCACAAAGTTGTGCTTCTTTTTTCTTCTTCTTTTCTATTTTCTTAAATCTGTGGGATCTTTCCATGTATTAACACTGACATTACAATAGGTTATCACTTAAATAGTAATCCATGTATCCAGTAAAAGTGATAGGCATCAAGAAGAGAGCTATCTAAGCAGAGACCCATTCTCAGATGTATCTGTCCCTCCACATATGCTAAACAAGACAGGTACTCCAGCTAAATTTCTCCTTGAAGCCTACTTTCATTACAGAAATTCAAGGAATCAAATAATGGTAGAGGTCCTTTTCTTTCAGAGCAACTTTCTCTGGCCTTCATGACTGCTAGATCTGGATGTAGAAGATGCATTTAATTTCTGCATTTCTTACTGTTACCCATAACCTGAAGAGCATCTGATGCTCATGACAATACCCAAAGCAAAATTTCAATGGAAGAAATGTTCAGACTTTGCTGATCCTTTCTTAGAGCCTTTCAGCTTCATCCATGGAGTGAACTTAAATCTGCATTTGGTCATGGTCCTCTGAGAGTCTCTCTTAAGCCCTCCATGGATTTCTGTCAAATATAAAAAGTACTACTACAGCCAGTGACATGAGTATCTCTGACTTGGCTTTGGATCATCTGTCTGCCTCATGACCTTCAAATATTCTTTCTCTTCACTGGACATAGGCAAATTAATGAGTCCATGAATTAATTTTCCTGCATTTTCCCACACTTCTATATGTCTGAACAGTTGCCACAGCAGGAGATATCCTTCTGTTCCATCACATGAATGGTTTCTCCAGGCTCTTCTTCAGTCTTCCCATAGCACCAGTCTTCCTCAGTAAAAATCAAGCTCCAGCCTGTTCATTTTTGTGTTGGACAGGGCAAGAGCAGGCGCTTGGAGTTAACTGCTGCATGAGACACACAATGTCCAGAGAGATGAATAGAGACAGTACCATGTACACCCTGTAAGAGCATTGAAAGCAAGTAATGAAATTCAGCAAAGTGCAAACTGAGCATGAAATGAGAAACCAAGCCAACATGGTTACTGTGAAGGAAAGTAAACAGTTAAGTTCCCTGTGTGTCTGAGTAAAAATCAGTTTGTTTTATGATTAAGAATGTTCTTTTCAGGTGTTTGAGAGAGGAATGTGAAATTCAGCACTAGAAGGATGAATCAGAGTCTGCTGCGGTTAGTTTATAAATTCCCACTGCATAGTGTAAGATAACAGTACCCCAAGATCTGAAATCCTCCACATTGAGGAGGCCCAACAACAACATCAAGGCAAGATTTTTGTCTTCACATACGGATGTACATGCCTTGAAATTATGGACCAATTTTCCTTGTAAAGGGGGAGGTGAAAGTTTATGTGAGAAAGCACATCGGCCACAGAGAAACAAATATACAGTCCGGTGACTATGAAAGTTGATTATTGTGGGCTGCTTGGTAAATGGCAGTAGATTTTTGTGGAAGATAATCCTTATGAATAATAAATATGAAAGGTATTTTTGACAAGTATTTGAGTTATAAAGATGATACCAATTAGATCAGTTACTTAGCTTAAAAACACACAGCATATGTACTTTCAATGTATGAACATCTAACATTCACAGTAACTTAGTATTTCTATTAATCCGGTGTTAATTGGTGCAACAGATGACTGAATAAATTTTAGCAGGTTAAAAATCTTATCACTAACTTAGTTAGTGACCACAACCCCTAGAAGCTTGGAAAATACAGATGAGCTCCATGAAGATAAGTTCAGACAGAGACACCCAGATGAAAAGAACATAAAAGAAATAATTAATTAAACATCTTTTCAGGAGGTTAGTGCAATAAATAAGCTTACCAAACACTGGAAAACTACCTGCAGTGTGTTAGATTATTAACCATTGATTGTCTTCTCTTATGTCAATCTAAAAC
>JANHGN010023986.1:0-10316 GCA_024605025.1 Megaceryle maxima | reverse complement strand
TTTTTTTTTTTTTTTTTTTTTTTTTTTTTTTTTTTTTCTTTTTTTTTGGGGGGGGGGGGGGGGGGAACATGTACACCATTTGCTTTAGGCTATTTGGGACATTTTCCTTCAGTGCTGTGTGTCTCACTTGCCCATTCTCCTGAGTCCATCAAGCTCCTTTTTCCTGACTCACAGCAGTGGAATAAATATTTATACTTGGTGTCTACCTATTTTTTGAGGATCTGAGTTTGATTCCTGGAGGCACTTAGTTAGCTGTGATGGGCAGGTCTCTAGTTGGTGGCAGTTTGGCATCTATGTGCTTTTCCCCACTTTTGGGGGGAGGTGTCTCTGCATTTCTAGGCATTTCAGATCTCTTAAAAATCTGCTGCTAAAGTCAGAGCAGTAATGGCATTTATGGATTTATTTTAAGGATGAGATAAAACATTCTTCCCAGGTCATTGTGGAAAATAGGAGCTAAAGGCATCATTGTGCATTCAGAAATGTCCATGCTTCCTTTGTATCCTGTGCCCAGAGTAAGAAATGCTGGGGAGCGTGGAGCAGAGACATTTGAGACAGGTGAACACCCTCTTTAGGCACCACAGATGAATGTTTCTGCACTTCTGTGGGAGCAATGTGTTGCTGTGCTCTGTGCTGGGTGCTCTGAGCTGGGTGAAATGCTGTGATGTTGGATGACCAGGTGTTGTGCTGCACTGAACAGTGGTCTAAGCTGGCTGGGATGCTGAGCGGAGCAGGCTCTAAGCATCTCACAAATCCAGACTGTAGGCCATTCTTGAAAATACCCTCAATTAAAAATAAAAAAAGTGAAATCTGCCTCTGGTGGTGGAGTCCCACAGCAGATCTCCCAGTAACATCTGGAGTATCTGTACAAAGGTTAAGGGAACCGTGTTGGTCCTCAGTGAATTTTCCAACCTGAGCCTGTATTTACCTTCTGCAAGTCCAACTGAGTGTTCCTGCTTCACTGTGGAGCATCAAGCACTTTTACATGTAAGACTCAGTGGGACCTTCATTATTAGCAGCATGTGGTGTTTGATGGGTCCTTTGCCACATCTTTGCCCTGGGGCAGGACCACGAGGATTAGACCTGACTGCTTCTGTCCCGACCACACCAGTCAGGCCTGCAAAGCTGTACCTGTGCCTTGTCCTGCCAGAGTTTGGGAGCAGAGTGCTGAGGTGCATAGGAATGGGGAGAAAACTGCTCTGTCTACAGCTCTGTAACTCTTCTGAGTTGCTTGAACAAAACTCTGAACTTCATCGGGTAATTCTCTATGTTATATGCTGGCAGTGAGATACATTTTCCTCTGTGCTATGACCAGCTTCCTTTGGAAACTAATCCAGGTAGGAAGCGGACACCATGGACAAACAGTGTGAGTCCCATGGCTCAGTGCAGGTCCTCAGGCTTAGCAGGACAGTCAGGCTGCACGTGCACAACTGGCAGAGTCTGTGTGCCTGAACCTCCAGCTGCCTGTACAGGTGAAGCTGTATTTTTATATACTTTATATTAGGAACACCAGGCATAGATTCATTGTCTTGGTTTTATTGTCCTTCTGCTTTGGACTAAATAGCAGCTGGATGGAGGGGATAAAATTCATTGTCATGTTTTGCCTACAGTATTACTAGGCTTCTTCAGCCATTTGAAAATGGAAGGTCACGAACCCCTTCCAGGCTCCTTAAATGACTTAAACTCAATGCCACAAGTGTTCCAGAATGCCCAAATGATCCCATTAATTTGGCATCCAGTATACGTTGCATTATACCTACCGACTTCCACTGGCACATGCCACGTCCAATCCATTAGTTGTGTGCAAATGCACTTAAGTTTTTTATTGCTCTTAGTTTTGTGTCATCAGCAAAGAAAGGTAAAGTTGATCTTCATCTAAATCACTGACATGGATTATTGCAATTGATTACAACAAAGAAAGAGCTTTTCAAGTTTCAAAGTTATGTTGTCTTTTATTTCCCCAAGTAGTAATCTGTACTGTTTAAGTTATTGCACAAGAACTGTCTCTGTAAGAGCTGTCCGTATTACATTTCTCGTTGAGAACATTTGTGTTTGTAAGCTGTCGTGATTCCCCCCCAGTTCTGTATAGCACGCTGCTTTTATTCCTTCTGGTGGCAGAAATGAGCTAAATGTTCTTTATTCAATCCAGCTACAGAAGGGAGAAAAGGAGCAAGCTGCGTGCCTGCTGAAGCTAATGTATACTGGTTTGGGAAGTTGTGTTTTACTGTGAGAGTAAATTATCTATGATGAGAAAAATAATATTTAGAGCTTAATCCAGCATTCTTCTTAAGCTTCGCTCCTTTATTGGGCTAGGGTGTTTAAGACACTTGAGTATCCATCAAGAGAGCACACAGGAGAAGGATGTGGCCCAGCATTACTCCATTTTATTTTCCCAGTGATCAGTTCTGTACAACTACCAAAAAAAAAAAAAAAAAAAATCAGGGAAGCTGTTAGTGTGTCCTTCCAAATCGCCCTGCTTGCCCCATGCTGCAAACACTCTGTGTATTCAGGTGCTTTACAACTCTGTGATCTCCAGCATTTATAGTGTGCCGTTCTTGGGCAGATGCTTGCACCCAGGTTTATGTTTGCACAGCTCAGGAGCCTTGTGAAAATGTAGGAGGCTGGTTGCGTGGTTAAAATCAACTCCCTGTTCATAAAGAGAAGTGCCTTGGCTTGAATTCAAGGTGGTTCACTCCCAGGTGCTTTCATGGAGGTGCTGACTTGCTTGTGACAAGCCCCTCTGCATCTGCAGGGGCTGGATGCCCCAAACAGCCTGGCAATGCCTCTTCTCTGCTTTGCTCCCACAGCTTCAAGTCTCTTCAAAACTCCCCACCTGCCCTAAGGGCAGCAGTTCTTAAAACATGACCATGAAACTTAACGTGAAAAACTAATTATTAGTTAATAAAGCTTGTGGTTTATGGACTGGAGCGATAGCAAAGCCTGGCTAGAGTGTGAAGCTGTTAAACACGAAGGCTGCTGGAATGGTTTGGCTGTTTTAATACAAGTGAGAGGGGGCCAGCTCTTCATTTGGTGTAAATCAGCAGAGATCCATTAAGTTCAGTGGATCTCATCTACTTTACATCATCCGAGGACACGACCCCAAGTACTTAATTGGTGGTATAATATAAAGACATTAGACTCTTTTCTCTCGTTCATCTGCACACATTGTTCCCATTAATGGTAATGGGAGCAGCCTGTAAGGGAATATGCAGCCACGGGTGGGTACGGCTGGTGCCAGTCCCGTGGACAGTCTCCTCAGGACTGGCGCTCTGTAAAGCTGCTCTCCGGCCTCCAAAGAGCTGCTGCTCTCAAGTGGAGAAGGAAAACAAAGCAAAACAGTTAATTATTAAAGAAGCCTTCAAGTCCTTCCCTCGGACTGAGGGGAAGGAGCGAGAGCTCTGAGGGAGTCTGTGCTGGGGCTTGGTGCATGGCCGCAGCCCTCGCCGCACCCTGCCAGGAGGTGGTGGGGCTGGGTGGGGAGCAGTGTCTCTTACCCCACTGCTGTGGGTGTAGCTATGTCCCAAGCAGTGGTGCGAGCTGTATTTTCTTTGGAAATCTGGAAAATAGGGAATTTTGCCACAGCAGAAAATGTTTCCAGGTCAAAAGGCATCCCAGGAGCACCCAAAGGTGAAGCCTCCTGTCTGCAGCCCATGGGCAGAGGCTCCAGGCTGTGCTGTTCCTCCACACCAGCTCTTCTCCTGTCCCCGCCAAACATGTGCCCAGCCCTGGCTCTGGGGGCAGAAGTGAAGCAGAGAGGCCAGGGATGCTTTAGCTACCACAGAGCTGCAGATATGGGAGAAGGCAACAGTTCTCCCTCAAGGTTTTTTGTCAAACCTCGCTTCTTAAGCCTTTTGTACCCTTGAGGTTTGCAGAGAGGGAGGCAGGCGGGTGCACTGGTGGAAGGTGGCTATCTGCAGGGCTGACGTGTGGGAGATGGTTCCTTCATAGGCAGCAAAGACCTGTTGACAATTCATCTTGGTTTGGTTCTGGTATCTGAAAATATGTCAGGGGAGCTTCAGTCCTGCACTCTGCTTCATAGATTCTCCTCATCTGTGCTCCTGAATAGAGCTTCAGAACAATACTTGGCCACACTTTTCCTGAAGTTTCTTAAAATACTCTCCTCTGCATGGCATTTGTGTCTTCTGCAGCCATCCTGTCTTCACGTTGACTCTCTGCTCCTGGCTGTGACATGGGTTGCCCTCTCTCAGGTCACAGCCTGTGTCTTTCTGGTCTTGTGCAGTTCCTCAGCCTTTATTTTCAGTCAGTCCTTTTGGTAGCTGCCGAGCATTCTTCTCCCGGCTTTCCCCTCGGCACAGGTACATGTTTGCTCTCCACCTCCTTAGCATTTTACTGCTAAAATGGCATCCTAGTGGTGCTCCCTTCTTTTGGTAGGGTTGCAGGAAAAAAAAACCAAGTGGGATGTTGCATCTTGCCCAGAAGAGGCTGAGATGGGTAATTGATTCTGAAAGCAGTTTGCACAGTCGGGGACTCGCTCACTGAAGCTGCCGCGTTGCACTGGGGAGCTTTGCCATGTCGGTGCTCCAGCGGAGCAGCTGTTGTACCCGGCACCGCTTCCAGCTTGGCATGGCCTGCGGAGGTTCCCATGTCCTCAGACTGTTCGTCAGGAATGCTTTCAACTTGAATTTGACCCCTTTATTCAGCAGGAGGCCAACGGTGACTGAGGGGCTGGTGGGTAAGGCAGCTTTTCTGTGCCTAGCTTGGCACATCAGGGTTAGTGGTTTTACTTCGAAACACCATTTTAGAGTCATCAAGCTCAGTGCATACATGCCTTGTGCTGCATCTCTGTGTGGCAAGAGATCATCTCTGAGAGCCCAAGCAGGGAAAAAGCCTTTTCCAACCCTCACAGGCTGTTATTTTGGATTGCCTGAATAAGTGAAATGTTCAGGAAGAAAACAGTTGCAGGACCTTTTTGGAGATCTGAAACACAATCTTCCTCTAAACTCATCAAGGGTAGAAATTGTAGGTTTGATTTTGGTTTGGTTTTTTTTCCTGCCTTGTCATGTTTGTGGCTTTTCTACATTGATCTTTATGAACTTGACCTTCTCTGTTGCCATCTCTGCCAAGTGCTCAGAGGAGAAAGGACATAGTTCTGCTGTATGGGGGGCCAGAGCAAAATCACTGTGCTCTTTCCACTGCCATACTGAATCAGGCAGGGAAAATAAAGCAGCTTGTGTCCCTGCCTTGTGTCAGGACTCTCAAACTGTAGACAGTTGCCCAAAAAACCTTCTTAGATGGAGCTTCCAACCTCCTCTGTGTGATTGATTGACTCTCAAACTGCTCCTAGGGAGAGGAAGCTCCTGTCTGGCACAAACCTCCTGGTTCCCTATTTCAAGCTTTTATCTTCCTGTGCTGTTCAAAATTCACACGGACAACTGATTTTCCCTGTTCACTCAGCCAGGTACTCTGACAGATCTGTGAAGGCAGTTGTCTTCTCTGCTGTATGCTACACACAGCAGAGTCAGTCCTTTGTCTAGTTCTAGGCTGTGGTCCTACAGCTCAGGTGGGACATCCACGAGTGGGAGCTAAACTAGAGGAAACTGGGTTGAAGTGTACAGCACAAATCACTCTTCATTATTTTAGATGGAATGAAAGAGAACCTGCCTCACTTTTGTCCACCTCAGGTTACTTCTGCCTCCTTGCTTGCTTTTGATGCCAGTCTGCAGCTTTCTAAGTGCAAACTGAGTGTTCCCCATAGTGCTGTCTCCTCTTCACAAAGGTGTTTGTTGCTCTTTGTCTTCTTTGGCCAAGACTCTTCCTTCTTATCACTTAAAATTAACTATGGGGCAGAGGCAGAAATGCACATAAGGTGTGATTCACCCTCTGGCCGTGTTGGTCATGGTACAGTGAGTGAGGTGGGAAAGCTCTGATGGCTTGAAGGTGGATGGAGCAAAAGCTGGTAGGGCTTGGGGCAGCAAGTGGGAAAGGTACAGGGGGAGATCAGCAGGAGGAGACATCCCAGACCTCTATCCATGCACAGAAACCTGAGGAGGAGGAAGGAAGCTAGGAATGGAAACAGTGATCAAAACTGGAGGTGGGAGTAATGGGAATGTCTGGGAGAGAGAAGGGGAAGGGCTGTGCAGAGCTGCAGTGATGATGAAGGAAGGTGGGGCTGCCCAGAGCAGTGGGAAGCTCTGCTGAACTTTCAGGTGGAAATCTTTTTGTGTTTAAAAAGGCAGCGCAGCCGGGCTGTGTGCGAGCAAGCAACCAGCTATTGCCTTAGAAATGGAGATGGTTTGGTGTGAGTTCATATGGGGGGAGGAATTTCTGTACATAGTCCCATTGGACAGCAGGAGCTGGGACAGTTCTGTGATGAAACCACCAGATCACTGAGAAAGCCAGAAGCCAGCCAGCAAACAAACAAAAACATGGCAAGAATGACTCAAAACCCCTTCAGAGTGGAGAACACAGTGGTTACACAAACAGCTGAAGAAGGTGGGTGGAAAGGAGAGAAATCACACGAGGAAACCCAGGCAAGTGCCCCCCTGAACAACAGGATGCTCCTAAAAACAGCTCCGCCAGTGACTCGCAGTGAGTGGCTGGAGCACCCCCGGGTGAAGCGGGGCAATGGCTGCCCAGCCGACATCTGTGCTCGGTGACAATAGCACAGCCTGACAAGTTCATTGTAGCTCGGCACGGGGCAGCAGGTGGGAAAGGCAGCGTGTGCAGCCACCTGCTCGGCCGCCTGTGCGTCCATCCCCCGGGGCTGCCACGGATGCTCTGCCGCATCCCAGCCCCAGGGGAGGGGTGACCGGTGTGCTGGTCCCAGGTAGGGCAAAAGACTGACACCCGCCACTGGGGTTTATGTCAGAGGGGTGCTCCTAAAGTAGTTGTGGAGAGGCTGTACTTCTACCTTTTATAGATTTCACTTGGCTAGAGAGGAGCAGGTTTTTTTTGTTTCCTTTTTTTTTTTTTTTTTAATTTTAGGTTTTTTGTTTTTTTTTTTTTTTTTTTTCTCCTTAAAAAAATTTTTTTAAGATAATTTTTGTGTCTGAATTTTCGCCATGTGTCAGGGAAAGCTCAAACGTATATGAAAATAGATGAGGAATAAAACAAAGCTGCCAAGCCAAATCCTACACCTGTAACTCTTCCTGAACCCACCAGGCAGTGGGAGAGCTCAGCTGCTCTCAGCACTTGGCTTGTGCTATCTGAATGTCATTATTGTACAATAGGGTTTGATCTGAATTGGCATCGTTCTTGCCGGGGAAATGGACTGAGAGCGACTGAAAGCAGCCGAGGATCCAGCCTCCTGTGCTAAGTAAGTAACTTGTGCAGCAGTCAGCTCTGGTTTAGAGGCCAAAGTCAATTCAGAACAACACCAATAAACTTGGGCTGTTCACTTCTGCTTGGCCCTGCTGTAACTCAGCAAGGGTCGATAGGGATTTCTCTCTGAAAATGCCAGCTGGGAACAACAGGGCCTGTCTGACTCAGGGTAGCACGAGGAACTTGTGGTGTCCTGGTGTTTGCTGTACAAGTCTGTTTTCTGAGCTCTTCAGTAATTACTCGTACAGTGGGACAGAGCATGCATAGAGCTGTTCTGATTTACTGGAAATCCGGCTCATGGGTACCATTGAACAATTCTGCTGGTTGCCAAATGCTTTAGTGCACGTCTCTGGTTTGAGTTCTCATCTTCATAACATGCATTTAGTTTTTCTGATTGTGTGTACAAATGCCTGTCTAGACTGACAGCTTTTCGTGGGGAGCTGGGAAAGGCAGCGAGGTTGCAGATGTAGCTAAGAGCTCAGATTGAGTGGTGCATTTTTGGGCTGGCTGGGCTTGCACCCAACCCCCCTGCATGGGCTTTGTGTGCCACTCAAGTGCTGTGCTGAAGACAGTCCCTCTGGTCTGTACCGCTTACAGATGCAGTGAGTAAACACCGATCTGAACACAAAGATGCCAGTTCTTATAGTGGCATTAAAATAGCAGGCTCGCTGATGCAACAACCCAAAATGTCTGTTAATGCAGAAGAAAAAAGAGTAGTTGGAAATGGTGCTCTCTTCAGGCAAATGCCAAACTCTACGTTGCTCATTTTGGTGCCAGATAGGGTATGGCAGAGCTGGTTTCACAGGAGTAGCTGCTGCTGGCAGCACCTTTCCTGGGGTGTATAGTGTCTGTCACTGTCTCTGTCCTCCTGTCTCCAGTCTCAAACTGGAGATTAAAACCCCTTAAAAAGGGCAGCAGGACTCAACTCTTTAGTTAGCTCGCCTCTCCCAGCTCATCAAGCACAGAGCCTGAGATCTCTTAACTAAAAAATGTGTTGCCACATTTCAAGGGATCTCAGGGTTAGAAGTTCTTTGGTACCTACCCTCTGGTGTTTTAAGATGTCCACTTAAAACAACAGGAAGATCTAAATGGATGCTTACAAAAATCAGCCTGAGGTATTTAGAGATTTGCTTTTGATTATGAAGAGTAAATTAAAATGTAGTTGTTCCATGGCAAGATCATCTTAATTCAGTGTCTAATAATACAGGTATTGCATTTCTCCTGAATAAAGCCCTTTTTGAGCTAAGATAATTTGTTTAAAAAGTAATCCAGTCTTGAATGAAACATTCCTAATCATGAAAAATTGACTGCAAATTTAAGTGCCTCATCACAGTCACCATAAAAATGCATCTTTTGCTCCTGGTTGTGTGGTTTTGGTGTGTGGTGGGTTGTTGTTGGTTTGGGTTTTTTTTGGTTTGTTTGGGTTTTTTTTTTTGGTTGGGGTTTTTTTTGTGTGTGTGGGGGGTGGTTTTTTTTGGTTTTTTTGTTTTGGTTTTTTTGGTTGGTTGGTTGGTTAGGTTTTTTTTAAATTTATTTTTGTTTGTTTTGTTTTGTTTGTTTGTTTTGTTGGTTTGTTGTTGTGGTTGGTTGGTTTGGTTTTTAATTTTTCCTGAATGTGTATAATTGTAACTTCTAGCCGTTGGATCCTGTGGCACACTTGTTTGCTTCATGCTGCCATTTCAGAGTCCTACAGAGGAAACTTAGGTTTACTTCACCTCCTGTTTTCCTTTTGTTCACCCTAACAAGTAGAACCCCTCCCATCCTCTCTTTACTTCCAGAGGGGTCTCTCCTGCTGGAAATGTGCTTCACTGGAGCCAGGAGCAGAGTCCTGGAGCAGAGGATGCTCTCATGAATCAGTGTGACACTTCCCCCCCTTTTTACATAGTCTGTTGTACAGCTTCAGTCTTTGTGCGGAGGCTCTTCTTTTAGTGGTTGAATTAATCTTTCCAAAACCAACACAAAATTAGCAACAATTTGTTACCAGTACAGCTGGAAATTGTTTCTTGAGGAAATAATACAAGTGACCTAATTCTTATTTTATCTTGGGGATAGTGTGTAACCACATCACGTCCCAGAAAGTACTGGGGGACAAACTGGAGAGTTGAGTCTCCCAGTAGCTCTGAAAGCATGAAGGAGTCAGTTTGGCAACGTGGGATAACAACTGTAGTTAGATCTTGATTATGCTAAAGTGGCCAGGAGTGAAATAATTAAAATATAGATATTTGCTTTCTCATGAGGTTCAGAGTTAACAACCCATTCTGCCAAGCAGGGCTACTTCATGTGTCAATGATCTTGGATGCTTCAGACATGGGAAGTCTCAAGAATATTAATCTCTCTTATTCTTGAGTCACAGGATTAGCCTGAAAACAATTAAAATAAATTTTAATTCTAGAGCTCGGTCTGTTTGCCAGCTCCGCGAGCGCACGTGCTGGTTTGCATCTATTCTGCGTTCCCATCTACTCCACTCGCTGCCCAGGGCATGGTGCTGGGGGCAGGGGGTGTCAGGACAAGATATTGCAGCGAGATACCTGGGGGGCCAGGCCGCTGCTCCCGGGGGGCCAGGCTCGGGTGCAGCATCCCCCCCAGCACAGCACCCGGGAGCCCCCGCCCGTAACGCGCGTGCTGCTGCTTGCTCAAAGGGGCTCTTGTCCTGCCCGGCCAAAATTTATTGGTGCGAGGGCTGATAATTGATAGCTCTGAAAGCTGCATTGTAGGCTGTTCTGTCGCTGGGAAAGGAGGCGTGTTAATGGGGTATTGTCCGGACCGCTGTGATCCTCGGACGTTTTGTCGGTCGTGAAAAGTTAGCAAGGAGAAGCCTTGTTCCTCGGGCGCTGCCTCCCCCTGATTTACTGCGCTCCCCTTCGCTTCGGAAGTGCTGCGACATTCCCCAGTAAATAGGGACGTATGAATGATTTTCTCTCCCTCCTTTTCTTCCTCTTATCTGCTCTTCCCAAATATGTAAACTCGGAGAAAGCTTTATTCTTCTTCAATGATCATTCAATTGTTTCCAGACTGTATCTTTTGGTGAATTTATTGTT
>JANHGN010023985.1:0-10972 GCA_024605025.1 Megaceryle maxima | reverse complement strand
TCAGTAAATTTGCAGATGACACAAAATTAAGTGGAAGTGTTGATCTGCTTGAGGGTAGGAAGGCTCTGCAGAGGGATGTGGACGGGCTGGAGCAATGGACTGAGGTCAATGGGATGAGGTTTAACAAGGCCAAGTGCCGGGTTATGCGCTTTGGTCACAAAAACCCCAGGCAATGCTACAGGCCTGGGGAAAGTGTCTGGAAAGGGACCTGGGGGTGCTGATGGACAGGCAGCTGAACATGAGCCAGCAGTGTGCCCAGGTGGCCAAGAAGGCCAATGGCATCGTGGCTTGTGTCAGAAAGGGTGTGACCAGCAGGAGTAGGGAGGTGATCATGCCCCTGTACTCGGCACTCGTGAGACCACACCTTGAGTACTGTGTCCAGTTCTGGACACCACAGTACAAGAAGGACACTGAGGTGCTGGGGCAGGTCCAGAGAAGGGCAGTGAAGCTGGTGAGGGGTCTGGAAAGCATGCCTGATGAGGAGAGGCTGAGGGAACGGGGGTTGTTTAGTCTAGAGAAGAGAAGACTGAGAGGAGACTTTACTGCTCTCTACAGCTACCTAAAAGGAGGTTGTAGCGAGTCTGGTGTTGGTCTCTTCACACAAATTACTAATGATAAAATGAGAAGAAATGGCCTCAAGTTGCGTCAGGGGAGGTTAAGATTGGATATTAGGAAGAAATTATCCACTGAGAGAGGGGTTAGGCACTGGAACAGGCTGCCCAGGGAGCTGGTGGAGTCATCATCCCTGGAGGTGTTTAAAAAAGGAGTAGACATAGACATAGCACTTGAGGCTGTGGTCCAATTGATAGATAGATGTTAGGATGAAGGTTGGACTTGATGATCCTAGAGGCCCTTTCCAACCCTAATGATTCTATGATTCAGAGCAGCAGATCAGATTGCGAGGGCAGTGGAACACTTATAATTCTCACCAGAGATGCTGTAAATGTCTAGACAACATAAATATATTATCATGCAATTTTCTGTACCTAGTATTTTTTTACAATGTAATCTCATCCCTTTTACAATGCTAGGGTGGAAAACATTATGGCTGGCTGGATGGGAAGCATGTTAGTTTTAGTCGCTGGTCTGATGATGATGAAGAAAGAAGTGAAGAATGTGTGGTTTTGGATACTGATGGCTTCTGGAAAACTTCTGACTGTTCCTCTGAAAATCGAGGTGCTATTTGCTATGCATCAGAAAGTAAGTATCTTAGCATAATACTTATAAAAGTAGAATTTTGTTTACTTATGAAGCATATTTGATAATTTCAGACTGTGACTTCAAAATTTCAACTTTTTTTTAACTTGCCTTTCCTCAGAAAAGCAGATTTGCATGCCAGGAAAAAAAGAAACAAACTTCAAATAGTGGAGCATGCACCTGTTGGTCTTAATCCACATGATACTTAAAAATCAGTTCAGCATGGGTGCACTGGGCCAGACTGTACCCTTCACCCTGCCAACTGATTCTACCTTTGCATTGTTTCTGTAAGACTGTTCACAGAACCAGAGAATCACAGAATGGTAGGGGTTGGAAGGGACTTCTGGAGATCATGTAGTCCAACCTCCCTGCTAAAGCACGTTTGCCTAGAGCAGGTTGCACAGGGATGTGTTAAGGTGGTTTTGAAAGTCTCCAGAGGAGACTCCACAGCCTTTCTGGGCAGCCTGTTCCAGTGCTTCGTCATCCTCACAGTAAAGAAGTTTTTCCTCATGTTGAGGTGGAACTTCCTATGTTCTAGTTTGTGCTTATTGCCCCTTGTCCTATCACTGAACACCACTGAAGAGACTGGCCCCATCTTCTTGACACCCACCCTTCAAATACTTATAAGCATTGCTAAGATTCTGTCTCGGGCTTCTCTTCTCCAGACTAAACAGACCCAGTTCTCTCAGCTTTTCCTCATAAGAGAGATGTTCCAGTCCCTTAATCATCCTTGTAGTCCTCCACTGTAATCTCTCTAGTATTTCTCTGCCTCTCTTGAACTGGGGATCCCAGAACTGAACACAGTACTCCAGATATGGCCTTACCAGGGCAGAACAGAAGGGGAGGAGAACCTCCCTCGACCTGCTGGTCACTCTCTTCTTAATGCACCTCA
This sequence comes from Megaceryle maxima, assembly GCA_024605025.1. Classification (NCBI taxonomy): domain Eukaryota; kingdom Metazoa; phylum Chordata; class Aves; order Coraciiformes; family Cerylidae; genus Megaceryle; species Megaceryle maxima. The sequence continues at coordinate 8,883 of JANHGN010023985.1, read as the reverse complement.
GGTTACCATTGGCCTTCTTGGCCATGATGACACATTGCTGTCCCATGGATAATTTATTGTCCACCAGGTCTTCAGGGTCCTTCCCCATGGAGCTGCTTTCTAGCAGGTCAAACCCTAACCTGTACCAGTGCATGGGCTTATTTCTATCCAGGTGCAAGACTCCACACTTGTCCTTGTTAAATTTCATTAGGTTCTGCTCCATCCATTTGTCTGGATCTCACTGAATGGCAGCACAACCTTCTGGTGTGTCAGCCGCACCTCCCATTTTCATCAGCAAACTTGCTGAGGGTACAGTGACTTGCTCTTGCATACTAATCTCTCCCACTTACATGTGGAAGAGTATTCAGCTACCTCCTGTACTTATTTAGGTCTTAATAGTGTCACCTCCTAAAATCTCATCAGGCATGGAAGTCTATACAGGGAGGAGGTACGTGACTACGTGCAGAAGAAATATAGCAGGTAGACAATGAATTGAAAAGTGTAAATTAAAGTCATCTGCAGTTTACAACCCCCTTCTAAATATATACTAATTATAGAAAGACAGGTAGAGATGTAGCAGGACCTCTTTTGTGGGATATATAGAACAGTCCTTTCCCAAAAAATGAAAAAGATCCTTCTAAGACATCATCAGAAATTTCTTCCCTCTGAGACCAAAACAAATTACAATTTGTTTTGGGGTTTTTTTTCCTCTGTTTTTTTCTGTCCCACAGAAGTTAAGCCATTGTTTTACATATTGAGTCACAGTTAAGTGTGTACTTGGCATTATGACATCCTTAACTATTTTGTGCTTGCAATCTAAGCAACTGCAGGAAGAGTCCTTCTCAATACTCAGATACTATAATGCCACAGAACTAAGACATGTTGGCAGCTCTGCAGTAGCTTATTTGTTCTGGTGATCTTCCTTCATGCAAGAGGCAATAAGAGCTTTTAGTTATTGGCCCACACAGTGTTTTTATGTAGAGATTTTATTCTTAAACCTAAGATAACAATTGTGAAAAGTTGTAAGCAGCTGTATTCTTTGATAATGCTTACTGCTGATTTTGTTTCTTAAAAAAAAAAAAAAATTACCATCATGAAGCAACAATGTATTACATTTTTAGAGGATGGCACTTAATTTATCTTGAATGTTTTTAAATAGTACCTGAAAGTGGTTTGTGGTGTGTCAGTTTAAGTTGCTATTAATAAGTCATGTCCTGAATATCTTCTTTCCTTTCCTTAGAGAAGATTGAAAAAGAACAAGTTACACAAGTTAAGTGCCCACATAAGATTAAAAATACACCGTGGATATCATTTAGAAACAATTGCTATACTTTCATGATAACAAAAAACAGATGGAGAGAAATGAAGTCTCAAGAAGCTCATCATTTATGCAAGAAAATGAGTAAGTACTTTGTCATATTAGAAGTATTTATGGAGTTATAGCTTGAGGGAGATGAGTTTCAGATTTGACTCACTGTCTTACAATGACAGCAAAGTGAGTATTGAGAAAGGTTTGGTTATAGCATTTGGAAATGTGCATTAGCGTTTCATTGCCTAATGCTGTTTGCCCTTGCACTACTCTGTTAAAAAGTGCCAGAGCATGAGGAGAAGAGTTTGAGAGAGAAAGAAATGTCCAGGGAATTTTGAGATCTCTGAAAAAATGGGAAGGTTTTGGGTCTTTTTTTCTCCTCATAATATACAAATTTTAAATAGACTGAGCAATTGTTATCCCCTTGGCAACATTCTGGCTTTACAGTCACATGTATTTCATGGGTTCCTCCTCCCCCTGCCATTGCAGTGTGGAACACTTAAGTGAACAAAGTAAACGGGCTGAGAATACTCCAATTCAGAAAAGCACGTGGTCTTTCCTGTCCATCCTGAACAAAGTGTAAGCTTAGGAACAACTTCCCTTTTATATTAAACTATTGCTCATGGCACTACAGCTACACATCTTTCCAGAAACCGGTTTTATTTTTTATCTATTAATTTTAATTCAGTCATTTTCTAAATACTGTTTCTCTGCTAGGCTGTTCAAGACAGTCATGAAAGATTGCTGATATTTTTATGTTCTGAGCAGAGAATTTTTCCTACATACAACTTGAAGTTGCAGTAGGACCCACAAATACCCCTGGAGCTGATGTCTTTCACTTATCCACAAAACCAGGGGAAGCACTTTTGATAATACCTTTGAAAACTGTTTACACAGTGTTTGTTTAGTTAGGAAGTTTTAAAAGCCTAGCTTTTACACATTCTTGACCTATTTGTAATTATTATTAACAATAATAGAAAAAAAAATGTAACTGAAAGGTCAATTTGTAAGAAAGTAATTTAAAATATTTCAACAGACCCAGAAGCATTTGTTCTGAGTGTTCGAGATGAAGAGGAGAATAACTTTGTTACTGAGCAGCTCCATTCATTCAGCGGCCTGGCTATGTGGGTCTGGCTGGGTGTGATTTATGATGACAGTGGTAAGATTTAAGGCTTCTTTTCTTACTAACTGTAGTGGAGACAAAGTTTGCAGCAATAAGTGCATGTTTCACTACACAGCTGAAGTCAAAGTGAATGTAAACCTGCAATAATGCTTTATATTTATATTTTATCTTCTAGAAGGAAATAACTGGACATGCTTTCTGTTTGAGTGATAATTAGATCCAGTATGTTCTGTTTAGTCTAATTTGATTTCCCCAGAAAGTAGGACTTAAAAGGGCCTGGATAAATAATGCTAACATATTTAGTATTATATATGGAACTGATTTACAGTAACTTAGGGTATCACCGCATTTTTTCCAAAGTGAATATCTGTTAAAATATACTCAAAGTTAAATCATATGTGTACACATAATGCCAGTGTTTTAATAAACATGCAATGTTTTCCACAGATAAAGTTCTCAAGTGGTATGATGAAACTCATCTGACTTATAATAACTGGAGGCTGGGAAGACCTAACATAAAGAAGAACAGTTTTTTTGCTGGTGTAAATCTTGATGGATTTTGGGATATTTATAATTATTCGGAAAGTTGGCATGGCCATCACTATAATGTGTACAGTATTCTTGCCTGTAAAATCGAAAGGGGTAAGTAGTAGAGAAGATTAATGTCTAGTATTGGAGTGTTGGGTGAAGGTCATAATTTAAGGTCTAGTTCTGCAGTCCCTGCTATATAAGGCTTTGGTTTTGCTTCCAGTGAAACATGGGGCACAGCACTTATGGGCTTCTGTGGCTATATGGTCAGTCTGTGCATCACTGCTCTAATAGTCAGAGGAGGAGGAGGAATGTGTTTACTGTACTCCTCCATCAACTGCTCACAGTGTTCAAAGCAGCAAAACGTAACTTACTTGATAGAAGTGGCTTGCACTGAACACTTGAATGCTTGAGATGCATAGATATAGATGGATTTTAATGCTTTCCATATATTCCTAGTAACGTGAATGAAGTGCACAGAATTTGTTATCTCTCTATTCTTTGAACTAGGACCACAACAGCACAAGCTTCCATTGCCTGAGTCTATTCCCCATGGAAACAGAACATACAGGATCCTTCAGAAAAAATTAACATGGTATGAGGCACTGAGAGAATGCAAAAAAAATATGAGTGATTTAGTAAGTGTACACAGTGAATCACAACAATTATTTCTAGAAGATATTGTCAAGCAGGATGGATATCCTCTATGGATTGGGTTGTCAATTCATGATGTAAGTATATACTTACTGTTGGTGATGTCACTAACAGAGCTTGTAAATAATTTTCTGCACAGGGCAAAAAATATTCTCTGATGCTTTTTTCCAGTTTCTTGGAATCTCTGTTCCATGTAGTAAGTTACACAGGATTTGTAAAGTAGGTAACATGTATTAAAGTATATTAAATTTTAGCATACATAGCCATGCTAAGATATTTTTCCAAATCCTTGACATTTAAAAAAAAAAAACAATCGTGCCTCTTCATTCCTTGCAGCACAAGGAAGCACAATTTGCAACGCTACCTTTAGAGGGTCCAGATTTTATAGCCCTCTGCAGGATCAGATTCCATTGCCAAATACAGTCAGACAAGGCTGTATGGAACATGTTTAGTCCAGGTCAGGACTGGCTCTCCAAGGCAGTTCAGGAGATGGCCTTCTAGCAAGTTACATGTCCCTTCTCCCAGGAGGTATAGCAAGAGGCAGCTGCAGATCTTCCTCCTCCTCTTCTTCCTGTGGAACTTTGGAGCCAAAAGCCTGTGACATCAACCCTGCTCTCCCTGCTAATTGTCAGACGTGGTCACAGTAGTTAATTGACAGGAATATCCCTCTGCAGAGGTGTGTGGTCTCTGTGTGCCTTTGCTACCTCTGCCTGTCTTTTGGTCTGAATGGGTCCCTCCACTTCTCAAAATTGACTCTTCATCATCATAGGTTTCCAGCAGTGTATGTGAAGAAGGTGCTAGAACTGCAAACCATTCGCGAGCTGCCCAGCTTCACTCACTGATGCCACTTCAGCAGTCGGCAACACATTTTTAGTAAGGCTGATAGCAAGGCAGGCAGACTGCTTAAAGGGAACAGCAGGATGAAATTTAACTAAAATGTTTGCCATAGAATGAAACAAGGCATGTTGCAGGCTTCAACTTACAAATACAGAAACATAGAAATGTCTGGGTTGGAAGGGACCTCTAGAGGTCATCTAGTCCACCCCCCAACATGTCAAACGTTCTCAATTCCCACAAATAATCACAATTTCTGTGGTAAGAATTGATGGAAAATGCAAAATGTGTTGTACATTTATTTAGTGTGAATTTAGAAAATAAGGTCACCTTCACTTTTAACTTAACATTCTACAATGGATAAATAGTACTACAGGACTGATAAGATTTAAGCCACAACTATGCTATGGTTTAAAAGTTGTTTTTTTCTTTAATTAGGGAAGTAAAGCTAATTTTGAATGGTCAGATGGAAGTGACTTTGACTACTATCCTTGGGAATTAGAAAACTCAAATACTACTGGGAACTGTATTCTGTTGGATACTAAAGGATCTTGGAACCGTACAAAATGTACAGGTGTTGCTGAAGGTGCCATTTGCTACAGTCCTCCAAATAGTAAGTTATTTTTAACATTTTGTGTAGTTGTCTTATGCATTCTATCTTTACATGTTATTTGTAGAACTAGAAATGAAGGCTGAAATACTACACAGGATTCCCTCTAAGAAGAATTGTCTATCAGGAACAAAAAACCCCACTTCTTAAATACATAAAGGAGATTAATTCTTCCCATTCCAGTGGTGAAAAATCTAAAATTATTTTGGTCACCTGTGATATGAATATCAAACTGTCTGTATCTTTTTTTGGATCAAAGGTCTTATCAAACACATACATCAAACTTTAAAAAAAAAAACACTAAAAGCCAAGAAAAAAAAAGATTCCCCAGTCATTGGGACTTGTCTTAGGCCCATTTTCAAGTAAATTCATTTATGACACATGAGGGAATGTAAGCTAATTGAATCATAGCTGGTAGGAGTAGTTGTCCTTGTTAATACTTAACTGTCCTGTTACAACAAAGAGAGTGCACAAATTCATGCAGCAGAAATAATGTTAATTTCTTTGCCTTCACAGTGAGACAATTGCAGCCAAAGCAAGCAAGCAGAGCCCCGCGATGCCCACAGATGAGCGGTACCCTACCGTGGGTACAGTATAAGGATCATTGTTATGCATTTGACATGGCATTCTACAATTTTTCAGTGTATAATGTGGAAGATGCTAAGAAAGTCTGCCAGAAGTTGAGTATGTGTAGACTTTATCACATTACAACCTGTAATTAGTTCACTACTTGAAAAGAAATAAAGATCAACAATGAAAAAAACCTACACTTATTATACTTCAGCTTTTACACTTTAGTTTAGGAAGAATAAGCTTTATCTTTGAACAGTTGATAAAGGTTCTTGATAAAACACTGCAGCATGCTGACAGATGGTTCAGCATTCAGATATCTGCAAGTAAAATGCAAATAGCTGTTGATAGAGGATTTGAATATTTAAGGTTTACAGTTTGGGAAAAGTATATTATTTGCATACCATTAATTTTATGTATAATTAAGTTAGTGCTGTTAGCAGTGTTTTCTTCTTCTATCCCTGCTTTATCTGCTTGCTAATAGGGAGCCATCAAATGGTTCAAACCATGTGATTTATAGGTATTATTAAGGCACATAATATCACTAAAAACCCCTTAATTTCATGTCAAATTAAAGGAGTATATCTGTTGTTTGATAAGCTATTTGGAGAGTTTTATTGTGGAAGGTGATGTTAAGCAGTCTCATGCACAGAGTTTTTAATCACCTTCTTATCTTAGAAGCTAGTCACTGCCACAACTTTCTTTTACTAAATTATCAATGATGTGAAGCTGAACTCTCTATGTAGGATTGAAAGAAAAAGTGCAAGTACTCACAGTCTTGGATGCAGTTTTCTATTGAGTCTGCATCCTGGTAGTTGAAAGAGAAAATCATCTTTCTCTAAATTAAGCCTCTGGGTTATATTTGTGTATATTTGCAAAGAATGGGTACACTCTGAGACAGTCTCCAGTATGCCTTCTCCTCCCTCTTATTCCTTAACTACTACAACACGGTATATGAAAACCCAAGGTACAATGAGAAATTGATTTAGAAATTAATTCGGCTCAGCAGAATGCTGAGCATTTCTTCAACTATATTTTTGAAAAGGGCTTATTATTTGGACAAGACTAATAATTCTGTTGGTGGCATATCTTTTGATACCTTCCAGGGATGTAGTCCACAGCTGCAGGAACTTCACTCCCATTTTATTTTGTATGACCTACTTGAATAACCAATCACCTGAAGCCTTGTTGTATAACAAGCTGTATTATAGGGAAGGGGACATTTATATCTGTTCTGCAGATTACTTCAAGCTAATTTTACAAGCCACAGTCAGCAATTTTTTTTCCCCATAGCAATTGTTTCCACAGAAAACTCACTGTACAAGCACCATAAAATAGTAATCTCTGCAGCTGCAATTCTGATGAGTTTCCTCTTCCCCCTAGGTCTTTCAGCAACCCTTCTGACTATAGTGGATGCTGAAGAAAACACATTTGTGAGCACACACATAAAGGAAAATGATCTCATCACCAAGAACGTATGGCTTGGACTGGCTCAGAGCTCTAAGGGTAAGAAGTAGCAACTACATATGAGCATGAATGTTTTATATAGTAAATAAGAACACAAATCCTCAAATGAGATTAGAGTTTTATAGTGTTGATAGCCTACAGTAACTTCTGCATGAGGTTGGAATCCCTTGTTTAACATAAGGCCCTTTGGACTTCATTATATCTTAAGTCCCTTCCTGTTGCGCACTTGCAAGAGTCACTGAAATTCATTTTCCCCAACGCTGTCATTGGTCCATAATGGTTAAGCTGCAAATGCATCAATTGCTAAAGGTTAGGAGAGGAGGTGTGGCTAAAAGTGATGTATTTATATTGCTTTTAATATACAGGATAGATTGTCACCCCTGTTTCCTTTAGCAACATAAGGAAATCAGTAGATTGTGAATGACATTGTGTAGCAATACAGCATGTTTTGGTGTTCTAAACTAAACAATTTGGTTTTCCTAACAGGTCAGTCCCTGAACTGGCTTGACGGCTCATCAGTTAATTATGTCAACTGGGAAAATAAAACTGCAGAAGTCAATGAAAAATGCAGTGTTATCCTGTCCACAACTGGCATGTGGTCCAAAGTTGATTGCAATCATAGTCAAAGCAGAGTGGTTTGTAAAGCTCCTTTAGGTATGGAAGCATTAATTTTTAGCTTTTTTTTTTCCAATGGGGAGAGTCTGTGTTGAATTAATGAAAGTGCAATTTACAGAACAACTTAAGTACCTCAGCCTATGCCAGAGCCTGCTATTGCTGTTTTGCCATAAAAGTACATTTAGGGACAAATGGTCTAGGAACTTACTTTTCCTGCTCCCACTATTCACTTAAATGGTAAGGGAGAGAACTGACATTCCCACTTACAGGAGAGCACAGAGTAGTTGCTATTGCTTCTTACCACAGGGTCTCTGTCATGGGCGAGTCTCTAAACGGGAACAGAAAAACTTCTGCTTGTAAGAGGTGCTCAGTAAGCAAGTACTGCAGATTGTGTTTTCAGTCTTGAGGAGTCTTCTGGAAATGGCTCCCCACAGCTCTAGAAAAAGACTCAGGCCTCATGTTAACTTGCTCATACTCTGCTCTGCACAGGAAAGAAAGCAGTTACCTAACCATTAAGCAAGCAAGTTCCTGAGAAGCAGTGGAATATTTCTGACTTCATAAACATTTTCACTGAAGTAGATGTGCAGGAATAGATTTTTACTTCTTGCTGCTAAGGAAGGCCTCAGCAAGATCTTTTCAGTCTAAGGGAAGCATCATTCCCTTCCACTCCAAGGGAGTCGAGGATATCATTAGATTTCTGAAGAACATAGACCTTGAAATGAGTGGAGCATTTACTAGTAGGTCTTACTGACCTCCAGAGACACCTTTAAACCTAAATATGATTAGGAAATTAACAACAGAATGGTCAAAGATAAGCTAAATAGATGCTGGTTTATGTGGGAACCTGAATTCCCATGTGACAAAGACTGATGAAACAGTTCACCTTAACTGCCATTGCACAGGTGCAGCGTTAGGGTATAGCTGCCTCTGCATCCACCCCATGACAGAAGACTCTTACCAAAACTCCAAGAATAACTACTTTGTTCTGTTGCAGGTTCTAACCATACTGGGGTGGCTGTAGCATTTGCCCTGCTAATTATCTCAGTCTTCATTGTGGGATTAGTATGGTATCTCTATAAAAAGAATCGTCTTCACTGGAGTGCCTTCTCTTCAGTACGCTATCAAAGAGGGATGAATGACGATGAAACCGATGATATCTTCACAAAAGATAATTATTGAGAAACTGTTCCTTCT